>BROE01000019.1:1572908-1673683 GCA_036571765.1 Plecoglossus altivelis
GGGGGAGAGGTAGGGGGGCAGTGGAGGGGGGGGGGTCTTTATATTTTTGCCTGAAGCGTAGTCATCAACGCGCCACGCCCTGCACTCGCAACTAATGCTCCGTCGGTACGAGATCGCAGTATGACGGAAGACGCGGAGGGGAGTTGGTGCGTGAGTGTGGTGGGGGGGTTTGAGTAAGGGGGGGGGAGAAATGTGGGAGGGGGGGCGTGTGAGAGGAACGAGAATGTAGACTCTGTGGCGTGTGAAATGCCATAAGATTGTTGCGTGGTACGCTGGGAATAAGCGACAATAGCGACACATTGGTGAGGGATCTCGGGGAGCCCGGTAGATTATATTATCACCAGATTCACTGGAGCACTCCATCTCTCCCATTCACTCAGGCTCCGTGGAGATGGGAGTCAGTGTAAGTGTGTGTGTGTGTATGTGTGTGTGTGGGGGGGGTAAAGTATCTGACCTCTGTCCTCTGCCTAAAGGGTTCTGCAGAGAGAGCGTGAGAGATGGACCAGGATTGTGTGGGGATCGGAATCCAATATCCTGACATCCTCTCTTTTCCCTTGTCTCTCCTGTCTCCACGCCCATTCACCCTCCCTCCCTCTCTCTCTCTCTCTCTCTCTCTCTCTCTCTCTTTCCCTCTCTCTCTGTCTCCCTCTCTCTCGCTCCCTCTTTAGCTCCCTCTCTCTCTCTCCCTCCCTCTCTCTCCATCTCTCTCTCTGTCTCCTTGTCTCTCTCGAATAGATACACCTCATGCCCACCTTGTCTCTCTTTCTTTTTTTGACCCTCAGATCCGTTGTGTTCCTTCTACCTGTAATATGCACCTTGTCGTCCCTTCACACGCGCTCACACACACACACGCACGCACACACACCATAACCTACAGAGACCTCTACCAATATCATGGTGTGCGAGGACACCGTTCACACACCGCGAAGCGTAACAGGTAAGGGGGGGGGGTGTTAGGAGGTGAGATGAGGGGAGTACGTCTGGGGTTTCGTGACGTGGAATGAATTCTCCAGGAGCGGAGCGTGATATATTTGAGGTGGAAGCACAGGTATGGCTAAACGGGGTCACTCAGAAGGCCTGGATCCAGCCGGAGTAAATGGAGGATTTAACGGCCACCTGCTCCAGAGTCCGTCCCAGCTATTTTAGCCTCGGTTTTGGTCAATGGTCAGTCACTGTACTGGAAAGAATGGGATATAGGACAGTGCCTTTTTGTGTGTGTGTGCCAGGGAAACATTTACAGTCCATCTTTTATTCATGCCGCGTCACAGTGATCCGCGTGAACCATATGACAGTCAGTATGGCAGGGACGCAGTCGCTCTTGCATTGTGTGTGTGTAAGTTATCATAGAATAAACTTTTGTGCGTTCTCTAAGGACACTCGTGTTTGCACACACACACATGGTACGTGTCTCCCACCTCACTGGTGTAAGGCCAGGAGAGATTCTTTAGTTTGTGTGGGTCAATGTGACACAGCATGAATAAGAGATGGACAGTAAATGTTTACTGGCAAACACACACATACACACACACACACACGCACGCGCACACATAGACATCCTCAGTTTGGATGCATCCTAAGATTTTTATTTTCAGAATGGAATCGTAAAATGCTATGCAGATATAGGTGGGGCGCTCACACATAGACTTACTGTAGGGGTGCACAGGCAGATTCCTGCTGTTCCTTTTATCTAACACTACTGTGATGAAAATCTGGAGCTGATTGGGTTTGATATGGCTAAAACAGTCAATAGATATAGACTGTCAAGGTATGTGTTGACATAAGGTGTCTGAGTTTGCTTACAGTAAGGCTTTACGTGCTCAGATAGTACTGTACCCTCTGAACACACCCTCGCACGTACACACACCGAGAACACACACACACACCCTCAGGGGACGACCACCCGAGCAGTGATGGCAATATAACAGACAGTGGCTCTGTGCCTCCTGTGTGTGTCGATGACAGGTTGGAAAGTGAGAAAGAGTGATTAGACTACAAGGGGGGCGGTTTGTTTCTCCAGTGTGTTTGTGTGTGTGTGTGTGTGTGTGTGTATGGGGGGGGGGGGTGTGTGAGTTGGTGTGTGCCTGCGTGTGTTTGCATGTGCGAGAGAAACACCTGCCTTCTCCTAGTTCATACTAATTCAAGCTAGCAGGGGGCTTGGATATGAACCTCCACTTCCAACAGCTGGCGTATGGAAGCTGTGATCACAGGTGAACATGGCCTAACACAGAAAGAGCCTGAGAAAGAGACTGAGGCAAGCAAAGTGAGACAGGCTTGTGTGTGTGTGTCTACGCGCGTGTGTGTGTGAGGGTTGAACTCTGAGACTCCAGTTCCCTGCTGGCAGGATTAGAGAAAGCTCCATAGCAGTTGTTGAGGCTGTTTACTCAAACCCAGCAGTCTACCGCTCCCTCTGTCTCTCTGTCTGTCTCTCTCTCCCGCTCCCTCTGTCTCTCTGTCTGTCTGTCTCTCCCGCTCCCTCTGTCTCTCTGTCTGTCTCTCTCTCCCGCTCCCTCTGTCTCTCTGTCTGTCTCTCTCTCCTGCTCCCTCTGTCTCTCTGTCTGTCTGTCTCTCACGCTCCCTCTGTCTGTCTGTCTCTCTCTCCCGCTCCCTCTGTTTCTCTGTCTGTCTCTCTCTCCCACTCCCTCTGTCTCTATATCTGTCTCTCTCTCCCGCTCCCTTTGTCTCTCTGTCTGTCTCTCTCTCCCGCTCCCTCTGTCTCTCTGTCTGTCTCTCTCTTCTGCTCCCTCTGTCTATCTGTCTGTCTGTCTCTCTCTCCTGCTCCCTCTGTGTCTATGTCTGTCTCTCTCTCCCGCTCCCTCTGTCTGTTTGTCTGTCTCTCCCGCTCCCTCTGTCTGTCTGTCTGTCTCTCCCGCTCCCTTTATCTGTCTGTCTCTCTCTCTGTACCATTCTCTCTGTCTGTTTTTCTCTCTGTCCGTCTCTCTCTTCTGCTCCCTCTGTCTCTCTGTCTCTCTCTCTCGCTCCCTCTGTTTCTGTGTCTGTCTGTCTGTCTCTCTCCCGCTCCCTCTGTCTCTGTCTGTCTCTCTCTCCTGCTCCCTTTGTCTCTCTGTCTGTCTCTCTCTCCCGCTCCCTCTGTCTGTCTGTCCATCTCTCTCTCTCCCGCTCCCTCTGTCTCTCTATCTGTCTCTCTCTCCCGCTCCCTCTGTCTCTCTATCTGTCTCTCTCTCCGGCTCCCTCTGTCTCTCTGTTTGTCTCTCTCTCTCCCGCTCCCTCTTTCTCTCTGTCTGTCTCTCTCTCTCTCTCTGTGTACCATTCTCTCTATCTGTCTGTCTGTCTCTCTCTCTCCCACTCCCTCTGTCTCTCTCTCCCGCTCCCTCTTTCTCTCTGTCTGTCTGTCTCTCTCTCTCTGTACCATTCTCTCTGTCTGTCTGTCTGTCTCTCTCTCCCACTCCCTCTGTCTCTCTCTCTCTCCTGCTCCCTCCACACTCTCGGTCTCTCGCCTCATCCGTCCTCCGTCCCTTCTGTCATCAATCCCCTGTCTGGCTTTGCTCCTCTCTTTCCTTCTCCGTCTCTCTCCCCCACTGTCGGTTTCCCATTGAGCCACCGAAAGACCTTACCTCCCTCCCTCTCTCCTGTTTGGTCTGGTCTCCGTTCATCCCACCTGAGCATTCTGAAAATCCCAGCCTCCCCGCGTGAAACCACGCCCAATCCGTCCAGACACCAGACCACCAGACCAGAGGCTTAACACACCATGGGCACGCCTGCCCTCCCCGCCCCACACACACACACACAGGCGTGCACAGACTCCAACAGAGAGCTTTATGCACGGACAGGTGGATGGTGAAGGGTGCACACAGTTGGGGTGTTGGGGTCTGCGCGTCTTTCACCTCAGGTGCGACTTTGTGGATGGTGAGTGTGTGTGTGTTTGTGTGTGTGTGTGTGTGTGTGGGGTGGGAGGTAGGGGTTACAGGCGAACAGGTTGCGAGATAATCCGGGATCTCTCTCTACCTGAGCTCAACAGGACAGTCTCAGCACCAGCGCCAGCTTTTGGGTGCGGTCCTTCCACGGAGAGTTCTCCAGGATCTGTACTGGGTAGGGGTGACTCCAGAGCGCCCGAAGTAGAACACGGTGTTGGGTTATCCCCACGGCGATGCCTCTAATGTGGAGAGGCTGTTGACGTGGTTACCGTCGTTTCACAGCGAGGCCCTCACCTCTTCCTTACAGAGCTCCGCCCCCTTTCCTTGTCTTCGATTTAGTTTATGTTGTCCTCTCGTTTCCCTCCTTTCTGCGGCCGCTACTGGTTTGGACTCTCTGTAAGTGCGAGTTGATGCGTGTGGTATGGTAACTCGCAGATAATTTTGCGATAAGGCATCAGCCAGCCAATTAATGCGCTCCGTCTACACGCACACACACAGTCAAGTGCATGTCGCATTTGTGTGTCCGGACACCCGAACAGACAAAGACTCACACATTCACATCACGCGCGAATGTGCACCGTCACTGTACCGTTAACCCAATTTGTAAAGGACTTCCCTAAATAGATGCTAAACAGAACTCCTTAGCTGCACCACCATGTCAGTCACACTCTATTACGATGACACGCTGTAGCACTGGACCAGACTAGACAATCAAATCCACCATCCACAGGGTCTCCATTTCACAAGACCAGGGAAAAACGTCATTTATTCCGCCTAATTCCGATTTAAAAACCTTTTAAAGTCCACTTGAGGATTAACTCTCGAAAACTTTAATGTTAAAACACATTAAAAGACGGCTGGCATGGCAACAGGCTCGCGCACGCGCACACACACGCAGACTGACTCATAGCTTTGGTAATAAACGCATTCATTTTCTGCCTCAGCAGCAGTAATGCAGACTCTACAGGCAATCACACAGAGCTATTCTGTTGAATCAACACATTACAGACATAAAACACAGCTAGCTTGTAATCCCCGTTTCAAATTAGCGCCGAGGCACACAAAAAAAACCATTATTAAATGTCATCAGGGGGGAGATTTCCACGTAATGGATTTCTTGGCCTTGAACACATTGGTTTTAACTCTGAAGCTCGGTGAATAGACTGCTTTCGCTGCCGGGCCCACAGTCAGGGCTGGAGATACCCTTCATTGTTCAACTTAGTTGAAAAGACGAGAGGAGACATGAGGGGAGAAATTCTGAAAGATTGCCGGAAAAAAGAGGGGTTGGGAGGCAATCTGTTCAGAACATGGCAACCCGCTGACAGGACACACTGCTTGCCATATGTATGTCCCCTAAAGAGCGACTCCAGCAGGGGGAGGGTAGAGAGATAGAAGAAAAAATGGGAGGGTTAGGAGGAAAAAGTTAAGCGGCCAACTGCGACGAGATCCGGACAACCGTTTGTCTTCATCAAGTGGCTGGCCAGGTGTTGCTAAGGCAACGCACCTGCCAATCATTCCTTTTCCCTGGAGGGAGGTGGGCTCTGGGCGCATCGCCAGAAGGAAGTGACTGAGCGGGAAAGATTATCGCGAGAAGGAGACTGGAGAGAGAGCGGGAGAGAAAGAGGGAGAGAGAGAGAGAAGGTGAGGTAGAGGGAGAGAGGAAAGGAAAGTGGATGGAAAGACAGTTAGGGGAGAGGGATGGATGGATGGATGGACGGATGAATAGATGGATGGATGGATAGATGTTGCTCATGGAGACATATCCCAGCGGGATAGGAGATGAGAGGAGAGAAGGAAGGCGGAGAGGGGGAGGGGGGCTGGCGGAGGGGGAGCAAACAGTAACAAATAAACAAACTCACTCAGTCAGAGTCGGAGAGGGAGAGGAAGAGAGAGAGGGAGAGAGAGAGAGCGCGTTCACACACGAACGATCTCCGGAGCTTGTTTACGGCGGAGGCAAGAGGAACGAGAGAGAGACGCCAAACAAGAGGCGTGGGGGGGGGGGGGACATTCGACACAAACAATTAAATGGGAGAGAAAAACAAACAAAACAGATTTGGTTCCACTTGATGATGGCGACATGCACCTGGGTTTGGCTGCCTGCCAAGCGCGTGTACATGCTAGCTTGGCGACGGCTGAGGGTCTGTGCTGGCGGATGGGAGCTCTGTTTGACGATTACGATGGCGCTTCTCTCTCCCAACGTCGTCTAACCAAGCGGCTTGCTGAGCCTGGTACATGTGGAGGCTAACATGGTCTGGTCAGGCTGACAGCAGGGAGGTGGACAATTGGTGGTCTGGTGTAGTCCGTATAGCCCGTGGAGAGACAAGGGGAGGGAGAGACAGAGAGGGTAAGAGAATGTGAGACGGAAAGAGAGAGCTAGAGAGAGACGGAGCAAGTCAGAGAGAAAGAGAGGGGAGAGAGGGAGAGAGAAATGCAGGGGGATAGAGATAGTGAGAAAGGGAGGGGCAAAGAGAGAGAGGAAGGGCGGAAGAGAGATGGAGAGAGAGAGCAAGAAGGAGAAGATGGGAGAAAGAGAGATGGATAGAGAGAGATGGATAGAGAGAAAGGGAGGATATGAGAGAGAGACAAAAAGAAGAAGAGAGAGACAAAAAGAGACAGAGAGAAGAGAGCGCGACGGGCCGAAGCACTCCGCTGCTCTCTCCCCAAACTATTCTAAAAACTTAGACGTGCCCATCGAGCTGTAAGTCAGCCAAGGCAAAAAAAAAGAAGTGAAAAACTGAAAGGAAAATCAATACGAGAGACAAATCCTAGGAGGCACACACTCACAGATGCACACACACACACGAGCACACGCACGCACACACACTTCTCAGTCTTGTTGTTTTGGGGAAGATGGCTGTTGTCGGGGGAGAGGACAGGTGGGTGTGTCTTCACACCGTGATGTGAACACGCCTCTGACTTGGTTTACCCGGTGTGTGTGTGTATGTGTGTACAGGTGCTAAGGAGGTGAACGCCAGCGGGAAGACCTTCACGGTGCGCAACTCCCTGCAACTGCGGGTGGACCGGAACGATGACGGCGTGGCCTACACCTGCAAGGTGGACCACGTGGCCCTGACCCAGTCACCACAGCAGGCCACCGAGGTCCTGGAGGTCCACTGTAAGTGCCCACACACACACACACGTTAGCACGCTCATTCAGGTGAGTATACCAGTTGTGCCCACACTTGGAAGCGCATGTGTAGATTTGAAGATAAGAAGACGTGGACCCATTTTCTTGAGGAAATTATTTGTGACCCCCTTGATGCCCTGCCTCTCTCTCTCTCTCTCTCTCCGTGTCAGACGCTCCTCGCGTGGAGATAACGCATTCGCTGACCTTCCCCCAAGAGGGCCAGTATCTGAAGCTGGAGTGCGTGTCCAAAGGCAACCCCTCGTGAGTGTTACCACCCCCCCCCCCCCCCCCCCTCCTCCTCCTCCTCGACATCGTACAGCTGCACGACCCCCGACCTGTAGACGTTAGACTCTACCGCTAACCCTCCACCCCCAACCCCCCCCCCAGGCCAGACCCCGTCATGTGGACCAAGGACGGGGGCGAGCTGCCCGACCCAGAGCGCATGATCGTGGAGGGCCGCGAGCTCACCTTCACCTCTCTCAACAAGACGGACAACGGCACCTACCGCTGCGAAGCCACGAACCATTTGGGCACCAGCAGTGCCGAGTACATCCTCTACGTCTACGGTGAGCGGGCGGAACACACACACACACAGAGGAAACGTAGCAGCCGGAGAAAGAAATGTGCGATGGAGGCGAATCTTTTTCTTTTTTTTGCACGGTGTTGTTTGGGAAAATGCGAGGAACGTCATAGAGGAAGATAAGTGATTCCTGGGAACGCCTGAAGTAGAAGAGAAGAGGTAAGAGAAGGAGTGTGAGGGGGGGAGACAGAGCCTCCCCCCTTTTCCTCTCTTCCGGCGCCGATGACACCCGTCATGAGTAATAACGCCTCCGAGCAGAGAGCAGAAGCGAGACTTTTCCCCTCACCCCTGTTTTTCTGAAAAGGGTTTAGAAAGACGGCATTGGTGGGGGGGGGGGGGGGGGAGGCAGTCATGTTTAAAGACAGGCTCTGTTATCCTGGGAAGAGCGGTTGGGGGAGGGGGGAGGAGGAGGAGGAGAGAGAAATAATCAAAAAGATCGAGAAGAAAGCAGCTTTTTAGTTTGCCTGTTTGAGGAACGGGAGCGGTTGAGAGAATCAGCCTTCTTGGTTTCAGCTCTTCTGATGTGAGATGCTGATCTCCCCTGCGGGCGCTAGCTTGTGCTACAGTGTTGGTTCTTCCTATACTGTGTCTAGAGGGTGGATCCGTAGGTGTATTCACAGACTGAGCAAACACACCAGGCTCAAATGAATTGATACATCTTGGAATGCCAGTGCGAACCAGGTCTTGGGAGGAGAGACGCTTGCAAGAGGAGAGCGCTCTTTCCTTTGTGCGTTATCGCTTCGTTTGCAATGTGTGCTTTGTTGGTTGAATGATTTAGGCCCAAACTCAAGCCATTGTAGCCTAGCGTCCATGCAGCAGGAATCAAAACTGCAAATCTTTTAAAGAGGAGAAACAGGAGATAGCAGAACAGACCCGGGGAAATAATACCAGCCAATCATGTCAAAGCGTTTAACAAAGGGCTCCATTGGTCCATTGCCTCTACCATTGATCAGACGTGTTTGTCGTTTTCATCATATAAAAAATAATTTGCGACCCCCCCCCTCCAAAAAAATGTTTGAACCTAACCCTAACCTTTGGATAAGTCAATTGCGTTTCTGTCAGCATGTGCCTGAGCACCACAGGTGGACTGGAGATGCTGGAGTCAGTGCATATGGATACCCTAGTTGAATTCAACTGCATTAGTACGTGAAAGCCCCAAGCTAAACTTAGCAGTCCATTCGAACACCAATTATAACAGTTGGAAGATGACTATCAACTTCCTAGAGGGGATGAAGTGAGAAACGAAGACGAAGGGATGGGATAAACAAACCCAAACACCGAATATCCAGACTGATGATGAGGCCATTTGGTAAAAGTTGATCTGTCTTTTATGTGAGTCTCTTGATGTGCGCCTACGGGAATTCGTTGAATGCTGATTCCTACGATAGCGCAACTTCAGCCCTTAACGAAAGAAGCCCAACATCTTCGCTCCTTCTTGATCCCAAAAGAGTTTGGAAAGTTGCAGAGATTTGGGCCGCATAACTCTTCATGACTGGATTTTTTTTTGTGGAAGGTCTAGACTCATAAAACCTTCAGCTAGATACTCAGCCAAATTAAACCCGGCGTATTAAACATTCACAACTTTTTTTCAGTGTTCTTCTTTCTCCTCCTTGAAGGTCTTGAGCAGATTAAATTAGACCTGTCTATGTGACGTGCATAAAATAGTTCCTCCCCCTTGAACATACACTCAAATGGCAGCTCAGTGTAACAATAAGAGTAACCGACACACTTAATGATGTTGATGCTATAAAACAGACAGCTTCCTCTTCGGCTCGAGAAGGTAATTGGGACTCGCAGTCACGGCCGTCGTGTCCGTATTCATTACCCGTTCTTTTGAAATGGCATCTAGGTCCTCCCCTCCTTCATTGGCGATTAACACACCTTTTAGCTCTTCGCAATGGTCGCCATCATTCCTGAAAATGCCTTTTTGATGGTACGCCGAAACCGTACTCATCCCCCCCCCCCCCCCCCCCCCACCCCTCCCTGTTCGTGCTCTTCTCCAGACGAGCACTTAGCCACTCAGTGATTCACGCCAAGGCTGAAATGTCACCCGGGCGTTGAGGATGCTGGAGCCTCAGAAGTAGTGCCTCAGCCAATTAAAAGCCTCCAGCTCGCTCTGTAATAAGGAGGCAGACATTAAGGTAAAAGGCAAGGTTCTGCTGTAACCCCATTAACTTTGTCACACAATATTTCAGTCCTATATTTAACAAGATGCCTTAATGGGCAAAAGTGAGAAATATACTTGGGATTTAAAAAAAGACAAAAAATAGGACGCAGTGTTCCATTTTAAAGTCAAAAGTCAATTATGCTTGAGAACATGGCATTATAGTAGCAGGTAGATTTTCACATTTTAAGTCATTACGCACTAGTTATTCAGAGCGGTTGATAGTGGATCGTAAATTCAGGTAGAAGCTGCCAGGGAGAACCACAGAACGATTCTATTATTTAAGTCAATAAATGAGAAATATCTGGCTGGGAAGCAAGGGTTGGCGTTTATCTGGGTTTTTTAAAATGAGTATTGTTGAATTTTGCTACCCTGTCAATGTTATCCTCTTCACTGGCTGTGTGAGGTCATCAGTGTGCTGCTTGTTATGGACTGGCCTTATCAAGGCCTGCCTACTTGTCTCTCCTTAGTCTTTATCTAAACTGAGCTCTGTGCAAAACAGCCTTGATAGCTAAATGCTAACTTCATCTCAGAACATTAATCATGGTAATAGGCACTGGATAAAGTTGAATCTTATCCCCAGAGCTTATCGTCCTAACCTTGTTAAAGCACCATGGTTGGTAGCCCTATGCTTACACCCAATATGCTAATATGCTAATACCACAACAAAGCGAAAGGCCAAACAAAGCTTTGAAATCCCAGCTTCCATTTTGTTTCGTGTTCCCGACCAATGAATAAATCATATGGAGGGCCACTTCCTGGTGATGCGTCTTGCCTTCAAAACCTGACTGGCATGACCTTTGACCCCTCGGTCCCTGTTAGTATTCGAACAGCCTCGAGCAAGAGCCCTGAAAGTTGACATTCAAACTCTGGAATCCAGGATTAGACAAGACTTGAATGGTAAAGGATTGTCTTAAACTGTGGTCCGTGTCAGTGTTCGATTTCTTGTTTTTCTGTTATTAACTGTTTTGTTACTAGCGTCTGTATGTATGCTGCACACAATTTTATTTCTCATGTTTTAATCCATAACTTGGAGTTTCTCCTTATCTTATTCATCCAGCCTACAATAATATAAATATATACATATATAAATATGTAAGCATGTTGATTTTGTTTTTTCGTCATTGTTGTGTTGTCTGTCTCTCCATCTGTCCATTGGTTTGTATGTTTGTTTTTGTTCATTTGTGTGTTTGTCCACCGTCCGTGTCCTTATCCCTAGATGTCCCCACCATCCCGCCGCCACTCACCACTCCTCCTCCCCATCCCACCCCTCCAGACACCACCGCCCTCTTAGACAGCCGCGCCTCAGAACACACAATCACCGACGAGAGAGGTACAGTATCCCCCCCCCCCCCCCACACATACCCGCAGCAGCGCACGCCTCTCTCTCCTCGCACCCACCCACCCATCCTCCCTCTTCTCCGTCTCCTGCGTCTTCGGCCGCCCTTGGTCCTCCTTCTCTCACCCTTCTCGCTCCCACCGTCCTCTCTCTCTGTCTGTCTCTCTCTGTCTCTCTCTCTCTGTCTCTGTCTCCCTGTCATCCTACCCCACTTTTCAGTAATTCGTACCTCACCCACCATCTGCCTCCTCTTTCAATGTGGCCATCTTTCTGCGTTTCTCCCCACCGTAATGGATCTTCGGGACCCTCGTATTAGCCCCCCCCCACCTCACGCCCATTATTCCCCCTGTACTCAGCCCCTCGTTCCGGCTTCTCTTCTCACGTTCTCTATCATCTCATTATCGCTTCTTCCCTCTCTCTTCCCCTCCAAGGGTGCCTGTGTTCTCCACCGAGATTTTGCCGAGGATGGCTTCTCTCTCCTCTCTCTCTCCCTCCCTCTCTCTCTCTCGCTCTCCATATGTCTCTCCATCTAGCCTACCCTCTTTTCAACACTCCACCTCCCGTCGGCTTGCCCAAACACCTAATTCATGTCATCCTGCGCCGCGCGCACTACCTCAGTCACTTCCACCCTTCCGCCGGCGATTAACTTATCTTTCAGCTGTCCACCACGCCAGGCCCCAATGTCTGTATACCTGAACACCAACTTCCCGGGCTTCGGTTATCTTCTCTGCCCAAAAGAGTTGCCTGCCCCTCCACTACCCCCCTCCTTAATTCGCTCCTCTCCCCTTCCCTCCACGTCTCTTGGGAGGTGTGTGTCCCCAACCCCCACCCCCCGGCCCCCAAGAGATTGGAACTTTGTGACTTCGTCCCTCTATCTCTCCACCCACCCACCAACCCCCACCCCATTCCCAGACCTGTTTGGACGCATGTTTGTCTAGCTGTCCGTGCCGACTGGAGGTTTCGGGAACACGGGTTCTCAGTTACCACGGCCAGCAGCCGACGCCTTCTCCCTGCTCGCTCGGAATATCCTCATTCGCCCAATTTCATTTATTACGTTCCACAGGTTCTCCCCCCCCCCGCATCTCCACCCCAAGCAAATAACGCTATAAGCTCACTTCTAATCCGTTTTTCCTTTTTTAATCAAGTTCGTTTTTTGGGAGGGGAGGGGGAAGACTCGCTTGCCTCCACGGTAAACATTCCGACAACATGTCCAGAGTTTCCAGTTATGCCTATACCTCCTACTCTCCTTCCATTTCTCTCTTCCTCCCTCTCTACTCCTGTTGTGCCCTATGCTGTGTCCAGAGCCACAGACAGGCAGGCAGACAGGTTGGGCTGACGACAGGCTGTAGTTAGGCTGAGTGGCGTCGCGCGGGGCCACCCAGCGACCATCGGGATCTGCACATGTCTGTCGGGAGCCGCTGACGCCCCCGACCGCTCGACGCCGGGCAACTTTGCCAACTCATCGAAGTGAGACGCGCTCAGCGAGCTCGCCCGTCAAGGTGTCCCCTGCGCCAAGCAACAAACTGATTTGGACTGTATCGGCTGCACGTGGCTGTTATGTAAATATATGTACATAATCATGCATATACAGGCGGTGTGCGACTTCCTACAGTATCTCTGCCGTGGCGTGTCTCATGTTTATGGATGACGTGGAGGTGCGTGCGTGCCCTTGACCAACCTTCTGTCTGTACCACATCCTGGAGGTGGCAGACTGACCCAGGAGGGGAGGTGGTGTTGAGGTGATGGGGGCTAGAGAGGGGGGGGAAGTAGTCATCTCTCAAATCCGGGTGAACGTAACAAGTTCCCCTCTTGGCTTGGCATGTTGACACAGTCGGCTCCGAGCGTCGGGGGAAATCGCCGGGGGGCGCGCCATGTTGATTCGGCGGTGTATATCTGTTTGACATGCGGACAGGACGGAGCCCTCCAGAGACAAGTCCCAAGGTCCCGCACGCGAGGCTTCTGTTAGCACATCGGATAGAGACACGGGAAAGGCGAGCGTGCCGAGAGACAGGCTGACAGCTGCTGTTTGCAGGGGAGATGGATCTGCGCGGGGTCCTTTGCTGGCTAGACGCTGCCTTTTTGTCCGGGAGGCCTCGCGCCTCTCTCTCCTTCCAACCGCCGCCACCCCCCCACCCCCCTCGTCCCCTCACAGCTCCTTCAAAAAATCTGCCAAATGCATTTTTATGGCTTGCAAATTAGCTTTGACCTTCGGAAGCTGAAAGGTTGAGTAAAGCACAAGGGTTTCCGGGGCGTTTAAAATATTTACGACTCACTTTTCATAATCAGCGCTCCTCCGGCCAACGTCTTCCAGCTCATATCGCCCCGGAGAAAGGCCCGCTGCGAGGCCCACTGCGATTAGTCATGCCTAGTGTCACGGTCTGCAGAAACCATGGTGTGGAAATAAAACCCATCCACTTTTTTCTGTGGGAGAGATTTGGATTTTTTTTTTCCAGGACCATTAGTACTTTCCAGCCATGGAAGAAAGAAAATAAAGGGGAATAAAAAAGAAGTCAAAGAGAACGAGAACCTTGAGATTGTGGGAGTTCAGAACACAGGAATTATGGCTATATTGTTATGGCCTTTTCTTCCCCTCGGAGTCTCAACTGTCACTCAGTTGAGGTTACCTTGGTAATACATGGCCCATTATGGTCTGCTGCATAGACTTAATAACACATCAAGTTCTCCTTAAAAAAACGTAAAGAAGCTTCTGTCCTCCCATAAAACGTAGTGAGTGTATCGAAGAAGCGGACTGGTGTTGGCACTTTTTCAAGGTCTAGGACAAAAGAGCGCTGCGGTTGAGGGAAAATTCTGAAATACATTTCGATAAAAGAAACAGCACCCCTACTGTTGCTCCTGAGCTTTTCTACATCTTGAGTTTGATTGGCTGTGCTTTCACAAACTAAGCCAAGGATGAAGGCCCGATTCGCTAAAGTCTATTGGCTGGAAGAGAAATGCAAGAATACAATTGGCTGGGAAAGTAGCGGGTTGCTCCAAAATTCAGTGGTGCACAGAACATGTCTATAGGGGATAAAACCCATGTTTTATTCTGGAAAGAAATTATACCCTGACTAGTTTGAATGTCAAGTCAAATTGAATGTAGCTACTAAGTATGTAATAATCGATGACTGTACGTTATTTCTACGTGCTCGAACGTTGAGGTAATGCTTTCAGTTCTCAAATTGAAACAGACTATTTCCTTTGTAAAGTCAGCCATCCAGTATTTTTTATTGGTCTTCAGGCTTGTTTTGACAGCAAAAGCGACGAGTTGACTTCAAAAAGGGTTTTCACACTTTCGCATACCCCCATGACAACACAGTGCATTGAAATGAAGGAAAAACACAATAATTCATGTGTGCTGTTCCACAGGTAACAATATAGGCCCCCAATCCAAAAAGCTTCCAGTAGCTTCCAATGAGCCATGGTGTGACGAACACCTAAGAAAGCTTTAATTAGCTGAGTTCAGAAAATGTGTTTGTTTTTGCGCATTGCATATGAAATGAATGGCAGCCAAAATATTTGGGGGAATTCCGCTGTTCCACGTTTCAGCCTCCAGTCTCATCCCCAGCCTCAGCCCCCAGCCTTAGACCTCAGCCCACGGCCTTAGCCCCAGCCTCAGCCCCCAGCCTAAGCCCCCAGCCTTGTCCCCCAGCCTCAGCCCCTTGCCTCAGCGACATGCAACTGGATTTGGCCTCTTCTTTTCATCCTCCCTAGGAGCCCACCCCTAAATTGGAATCACTCACGTCCTATTACGTGGTGCGTCTTTGTGCATATAACTTCGCTTCACCTGTTTAGGCGGTGTTTGGCCGGGGGCCGTGGCCCCTCGTCGGTGCTCGATAGACCCGCCAACACTTTTCATTCCTGAGAGGCCTCCTTAATGACGCATCTTCATTCTCATCGATCGGGGTTTTAATGGAGGGGAGATCCAGGGCACAGTGGATACGACAGGGAGGAGCCTCCAGGGCCTTATGAGACTGGGGGGCAGGTGAAGCTGTTCGCCATGTTTCAAATGGGAAAAGAGCCAGCGTCCCTGGAGGAAGGAAGGGAAAAAGGTGGCAAGAGGAGGGGAGGGGGTGTTAAATATTGAGACAACGGACCCTGAGTGCTATCTTCCCTCCCTCACTCCCTCCCTCTCTCCCTCTTTGTCTCTTCCGCCCTCCACCTCCCTTGCTTAAAAAAAAGAGCAAGGGAGCAGGGGAGGAATTAAAGCGTAATGCAAAGGTCCCTCCACTTAGGCGGCAAGCCCAGGTTATTGATGACCTGTCACGCCGAGGCGCTTCAGGATAGAATTATCGGGACGATTTGGAATAAAGCGCGGGACCGAACCCGAGAAATCATTACACATCCTGGGGCGCCTGTTAAGAATTACACACAATATTCCCTCTATTCATTACGTCTTAGCAGTAAAGGACACTACAAGTAATCTTGGATCACAAAGGCACACGGAGAGAAAGAGAAGAAGGCCTAATTTGCTGAAAGGGGCGATTTCTTTCTTTCTTCTTTTTTTTTACTTCGCTTGGTTTCTTTCGGTGTAGGGAACAAGGTTTGTTGAAGCGGTGATGTCATTGTTTTCGAGGCGACTGCTGACCTCTGAGAGAACTCAGGTGTTGGGGGGGGGCGGAGAGAGATTGATTGTCTGGACAGGTGACAGGCGGATATGCTTGAGTCAGACAAGCCAGTTCATTAGGGTTATTGGCAACGATCAAGTCGATGCCGAGACGTCACGCGTCACCTGCGTGGTCATTGATGGATTGGACAGGTTTAGCGTCTCAAGCGAAGAGACAAGCGCGTGCCGTGGAACATCCGGGATCGACGTGCTCCGTTTGTTAGCTTTGACGCGTGCTCCTCCTAGCATTTTATTCGTTTGCATTGCACCAATGTTGTTATGCTGCCTTTGATTTCGTTCTGTGTTATTCTTGCTAATCGGTCTGTCTGCTCTTTCCGGAGTTCTGTGGTTGCTGGCCGAGTGCAAGGTGGGGGTTAGATAATCAAGCCATGTCCTTCTAGACAGGACAGCTTTGTTGAATAATTAGTAGAAGTAATTTGTTTTCAGAATCTAATTAATTCACTCTGACCCAGCACGGGGCAGGAGGCACACACACACACACACACACACTAGCTCTAGCTTTTGCTCACACTCCAAATCCCAGGTCCCACCCCTGTGTGTGAGCGCATACCCGTATGGCACTTGAGCTATTTGTATGCATGAAAGGGGATATGTGTGCTGTGTGTGTGTGTGTGTGTGTGGCAGAGCGTGAGTGACTTTGCCCGCGTGTGTTTCTCCTGGCCCTGTGTTGGGGTCTCATAGGAACCCTTAATCTTGGCTGCAGTGCCAGCTCATGCATTAGATGCAAATTGCTGAATTTCCAGCCTCAGCCCCCCAAAAAACTGGATCGTAATTGACTTATTGAACTGTCAAGTCTGCAGACTTGAGGTTCTTTCTTTATCCGTTCACAACCAGTGGGACTTGGCTCAACAAGATTTGGATATGTGTGGTAATGTGAAACCATGGCATGTGCATATTTTACATTTACTGAAGCCTGGCTAGCCATAAATGTGTGAGGCCATTATTCTGTGCCTGCCACTTATCTGTAAGACTAGCTCAATTCAATAATCCAACACAACATGATTTCAGACAAACATTGCTTTACTTGACTAAACTCCTCCTCGTATTGCTGTCTCTCTCTCTTTCTCCCTGTATAGCTCTCTTTTTCCCTCTCTCTCTGTCTCTCTCCCTCTCTATGTGTCTCTCCCTCTCTATCTCTCTCTGTATCGCTCTTCTTCCCTCTTTCCCTCTCTCTCCTTCTCTCTCTCCTTCTCTCTATGTCACTCTCTCTATCTCTTCCTCTCCGTTGCTCGCCACCTTTATGTTATTCCCCCGAACACACACAAACACACTGACGCACACGCTGACCCGCAGCCCCATCACACGAGGACGTTGCTGGACTAAAAGCCCACGGTGAGGCGACGTATCGATCCCAGGTCACCGAGGCCTGTGATTCATGAGGCCATATCGGCGACGGAGAAGCACTGGAGAAAAAAAAGAAAACACTTTTCTCTGCTCCAAACGGAGACAGTGATACTTTCGGGTGCGAGCGGGTGGAATTCCAATCTTCGTTGAGGCAGGTGGTGGTGTTGGTGGGTGGGTGGTGTGTGGTGCTTGGTGGCGGGGAAGAAAATGGGTGGGGGAGGTGAGAGAGGAGGAGTGGGAGGTGAACGGAGGGGGGAAGCGTGTGTGCGGAGAGGAGGAGGGAGGAGAGGAGGGGGGCGACACAGCCAAACGTCACGCCAGCCATTTAAAACCCCTTGTAAAGAATGTGTGTAGATATGATGGAGAGCAGGCCTTGATTAAATCAGGGGGTCGATTTAGCTTGCTGCTCACACGCTCGCACACACTCTATCTGTCTCTCCTGTGGTCAGGGCTGTGGCCACGTTCGCACAGACGACGGGGAGAATCATCGAACAGACATCGGCTAGACAGGCAAAAACTATTCAGCATTAATAAGATCACTCTGTGTGTGTCCTTGTGTATACATGTGTGGTGTGGCTGTTGTTCTGTGTGTGTGTGTGTGTGTGTGTGCGTGTGCGCGCGCGTGTTTGTTTATGTGTGTATGGTTGTACTTCCTGAGGGTCCTCTTTGGGGTCCTGCCCATCACTTCTCCATTGCTGGGGTCTCCGGCAGTGTCGTGCCCTACTCCAGCTGAGCTCCTGATTAGATAATTGAGCTTTCACTTGAACTAATATCTCTGCTAATAAGCTCATCTCTCCGTCTCATTGCTCCCCTTTATCAGCTTTTAGAAACTCATCAGTGGCTAATGATTGTTTGGTTTGCTCTCGTTCCGCTCAGAACGGGCGAAATGTTTGCTGAACCAGTGAAGGTTTGATTGCTGAACCAGTGAAGGTTTGAACTCAGGTACAACATCTTCTGCCACCTGACGGACACTGCATGCTACTGTAATATTGCGTGTTACTGGGTCACTGCGTATCACTGGGTCACTGCGTGTTACTGGATCACTGCGTGTTACTGGATTACTGCTTGTTATTGGTTCACTGCGTGTTACTGGGTCATTCTGTGTTACTGGGTTACTTTGTGTTCCTGGATTACTGGTTTATTCTGTGTTACTAGGTCACTCTGTGTTACTGGGTTGTCAGTGTATAACTGGGTTAGTGTTTATTAAAGGGTAACTGGGTTACTCTTTGTTACATGGTTACTGTGTGTTACTGTGTTGCTGTTTGTTGCTAGGTAACTGGGGTTCTCTGTGTTACCAGGTGCATTTGTGTTACTGGATAAATGTATTAATGTGAATTACTTGGAATGTGTATTAAATCTACCCTTGTCAAAAAAGAGAATAGACACAAGTACATGTAGATACACACAATAGACTCCCCAACACACACACACCTACCTACACGTTAGCATATCAACACACACCAACACTTGCCCCCCCTTGCGAAGCAGCACTGCTCAATCCAGACAAATCTGCAGGCCGGCCTGTTCATGTCACCTTGCCTTTCTGTGTCAACAGAACTCAGAAGGTGCTAGAGAGAAGTTGTGGGTGGACTGGGGGGTGGGGTGGGGTGGGGAGTGGGGGGGGTTGGGTGGGGTCAGAGTTATCGGAGACCGGAGGGCAGAACAGCCGAGAACCACCCTGAACCCGTTTAATTTTATTAAATGAGCCAAACTCACGAGGCCAGACACCCACTGGAGGATTATAAATATTAAAAACTGAGAGTTTGCGCTGCAGCGCTCCAATATTAAATCACACGGAGGAAGAATGTCTGTGGCCTTATTAAAAGATAATGTGTTCTGGAGAGGGAGACGTGTATCACCCCTTCCCTCCCGCCATCTCCAGCACGCCGCCCTGTCCTGGTTCTTCCTTTTTCTTTGTCCCTATTCCATGCTCAGTCTCTCTCTTCCTCTCTCTCCCTGCTTGTCCCTGTCCTCTGCAGAGCACTGTAGTCACAAAGAGAAACATTGACAGACGGACATGCAGGCAATAAGATCAATATTCGGAAAGACATTAATAGTCAGGCAGGCTGAAAGAGAGTGACAGACAAGGGAGGAAGGGGAAGGAAGGGGGAAGGAGGGAGGGAGGTATGGAAAGAAGGAGGGAGGGAGAACAGAGCAGGTCATACCATGTGTATCTAAGTATCAGACAGAGTAGCTAAATAGCTGGCCGCTATTCCAGCTATCTGGTGGCAACATTCCTGTACGTTCAGTTTGCCGACCGAGCATGACCGCGACACAGTGAGACCACAGAGAGAGAGAGCGTGTGTGTGTGTGTTGGGGGGGGGTGTTGAAACAGAGGAGTGTGAGAGGGAGAGAAAGAGAGAGGGAAAAAGAGAATGTGTGTGAGAGCGCATGTGTATGAGAGAGCGTGAGGGAGAGAGCGTGTCAGTGTGTGCGTGTGTGTGGCACGTCTCCACGGGGAAGCGGTCATGTGTGACAGCCAGGTCACTCGGACTGTAGACGGTTATGGAGCGAGACTGAGCCAGCTGTTCATCTCATACCCGCGGAGAGGGAGGGAAAGAGAGAGAGGTTGGAAAGATGGAGAGAAAGAGGCTAAAGGAACGTTCTAGCGGGTTAAAGGCAGAGAATAGAGAGAGGGCCACGACTGGAACGCCCAAGGAGAAAAATAGGGAGAGGCCAAAACCTAAAAGCCAGCATCTGGCTGTTCTCAACACTGTTAGTCCATCTTCAACTCTGTCAATTCTTCCAGCTCTGGTTTGATCTTGCTCTCCTAATTAGTAATGCACACATACGCTGGCTCTCTCTCTCACACACACACACAAACACACATGCACTAGCAGTCACCTGCTATATTGACACGGTCTGTGTGCAGAACCGTTCAGAGATGAGGGATGAGGAGATGAGAGCTAATTCTTCCACTCCCTCTGACTGTTATGAATAATACAGGCAATTTCATTATCCATCTCTCTCTCTATTTCCATATTGCTCCCCTCCCCTCTCCCTCCTCTATCTCTATCCCTCTCCCTCCCTCTCCGCTTTCAGATTTTCTCCTCCCCTCATTCTCCTCGCAACCTGCCCTGATTGCCTATCCTCGCTCGCCGAACGAATGGCGAGACTGGTCTAAATGGGATCTCTGCTCATTTCCATACTGGTGTCGATTTCCCATCCTTCCTTTCCCCTTCGGGTCTGTTCTCTTCAGTAATCCGCGCCCATCTTATTTTTCTTTCGACCTCGTCTCTTCAAACTTTTGGGACTTCTCCTCCTCACCCGTCCACTCTGGTCTCTCCTCGACCCAGGTCGCGGTTCCGGACCACTCGAATTAGCTCGCCTTTGCCTCCCAGACTCTTTGCGTGATCGCGTGACGTGGGGAAGAAGGGGCCCTCTGGGGAATGAGGTCTGAAGGGAAGGGCCCTGACAAGTTGGGCCGGGGGGTCTTGTCAGTTCCCTCCCTCGCCAAGTTGCTGCTCTGTATTCATGGTTCGGCCGTGCTACCGCAGGCGTCTCTGGAAGTCCCCCTTTGTGCGTTTCGTTCTCCTCCCTCTGTCTCATTCTGCTCCGTGCTAACCTCCAATCCTACCACAGCATCTCCTTTTCGGGAGCTTCAGTAGCTGGAGGTTCTGACGCACCATGTAAACTCCAATTCACTTTCGCGGCCACGAATCACTCTTATTTCTTGACTGGAGGGAGGGACAGGGTTAGGTAGCCCCCCCCCCCCTCTCCAAAGATCATTTTTTCATATTTATTTACTATTTTCAATGTGAATGATTTATCGTTTACTGCGGTTCCTGCTGCCCTGGTTTGGCATGTTCTCGCGAGCTATCTCTCTAGCTCTGCAGGGGGTGTCTGAATAATTCACTCCTCTTTCCTGTTCCTTTCTCATTCGCTTTTACTCCATTTTGCCAGAACTGTGTGTGTGTGGGGGGTGCCGGGGGTGGGTGTTGCAGGGGGGTGGGGCCGGGTGGGATGAGTGCTGTGTGATGCGGCGGTGTGTGTACACGGGTGTATGCGAGTGGGTGTGTGCGCGCGGGTGTGCGGCTGCTCTCTGCTGCGTGTCAATTTCCGTCGCGTTCGGTCAGCTCTCTCTGCGCTCTCATTATTTTCTCTCTGAGAATGGGCCGCTCCACGCGGGAGGGTGGAGGGGACGAAACAATGAACAGCGAAATCACCTCAGAATGCTTATCAGCATGAAAGAAGCGTGCGAAACCTTAACGTTCTCTCCTCCCCTCCATCCTCTTCCTCTCTCTCTCTTTTTCTTATTCTTTCTTGTGCTCGCCTCATCTTGCTCTCTATGCCCCTCTCCGTACTTTTTTATCACGCCAACAATTCCCTCGCACACCTTCTCCTCATACCCTGAATCTCTCTTCTCCTCTCACTCAGCTTTGCCTACTCATCTTCTGCTCATCTGTTTCTGTCTCTCAGTGCAGATCCAGACGCCCTTCCGGACTCAGCACGGCCCAGATCATGCACTCATTGGAGGAGTTGTGGCAGTAGTGGTCTTTGTCACCTTGTGTTTGATTATAGTTCTGGGACGCTACCTGGCAAGGCATAAAGGTGAGGTAATGGCCGTAGATAAATAAAGGTTTCACAAACCTTAACTGGTATCAGTCAAGTTGCTGTGTTTTGATAAAGCCATGGACCAAAATGTATCAGATCGTAAATTAATCTGTAAGGTCTTTTATATGGAGACAACTGCTACATACATTTATATTCACAGATACGAATTTACTTATGGTCAAGTCAAGTTGAGCTTACATGGTTAATGAAACACCCATAATTAGTCTGGTTTTCTAAGCAAATGTCTCCTCAAACCATTTCTGAACCCTAATCTTTGCAAAGAGAAATGGCAACGGCAACAAAAGAAAACACAAAAAACATGAAATCGTACCAACAAGTTCAGGATAGCTCACTTGTATCGGTGGTTGATTTTGTTTGCAGGAAGATGGATCTTCCACAGGTACAAATGATGTAACGTGAACCTGACCCCTTTTATATAATCTTACAGAGTGTGAAAAGCAGAAAGAAGAGTTACTATTTACTGAAAACGATTATTGGAGGTGAATTAGGTACGGCGACCTTGAAGTGGGGTTCAAACAAGGCCAGGCTGCTTCAATGCAGAGACACGATTAAAGCAGCGAATGTGTATCTTGAACGCAACTTGAAACAACCGCATAAAGACCATGCAAACTATTTGCACTTTGGCACGCTGTACATTTTCGGTCACAGCGTCGTCAACTCCCACGACCTCAGAAACCGAGCGCCTGCATGTTGTTTTAAACTGGGCAGAGGTACGTGGCATCAAACGCAAAACCTTTTATGATCGAAAACTCGATGTAGAAACCGTTTTTGGAAGGCATTTGAAAGCGTGCGCTCCAACCCAGTCTTGCTATATTATGCTGTTTGAAGTGTTTACGGGAACGTGCAAGATGAGGACTGGTTTTCTACACTATGTGTTTTCATAGGAACATACTTGACAAACGAGGCCAAAGGAGCAGATGATGCACCGGATGCAGATACCGCCATCATCAACGCTGAAGGCAACCACGCACACGCAGAGGAGAAGAAAGAGTACTTCATTTAGACTGCAGGGAGCAACAAGCTGCTCTCTCATCTTCTCTCTCTCTCTCTCTCACTCTTCCCCTCTCCCTCTCTTCTCTTCATTTCCAATCTCTCCAAATCTCGCTTTTCCTCACTGTCCCTCTGTCTCCCGCTCCCTCCCTACCGCCTTCCTTTCCTTCTCTCTTCGTGTGGCTGTCCACTGCCCCTGCTGCGTCACCAAGGAAACCCTGGGCAGACTGTACAGTGAGAAGGCCCCTCCGCATTTCCTATCTTTTGTTGAATTTCTTTTTTAATCAATCCATTCCGTTCTTCAGCTATTTTTCGTGTGTTTTTTTCTTTCATACAGGCAGCTTCTCGCTGCCGGAGCTGTAGCTGCCTTCATCTGATTTAAAAAAATATATTTTCGTCTTCTCTGTGAAATAAATATCATATGGACATGCATATCCACCTGAGGCCACCTTCCAACATCTTATTCCGTTTCTCCGCTACGATCCCCTCTCTCTCTTTCACCTTTTCTCTCTCTCTCTATCTCTCTCTCTCTACGCACACGCACACACTCTCACACTCACTCATACACTGTCTTACATACAAACGAAGCCCCCCCCCTGTTTCCACAGACACACCCTCTCACGTTTACATGGTGCCTAAATATACAGACGCCCATTGAACTTCTGCCAATGCCTTCATTTGGTGTCCGTCAGTAACAATGTAAAAATGCTTTCCGATTTTTCATTGCTTAATCTCACCGCTCTTAATTCTTTAAATTGTCATTTTTGTATTTCTTTGGGGAATGAGACTATGCTTTTTACGCCTTATAAACGTACGTCCTTCACATCGAGTATGGAACGTTTCGCCAATGTCATTCCCCCCACCCCCACCTGCACCCCCCCCTCCTACCCCCACGCTCACTTTCCTCTCAATAGAACTGTACTGGAGGAGTTACCCCTTGTAAGATAAGATGATGGATTTTGTGTAACACTGTAGCAAGGCTTGTGAGATATGTGTATAATATGCTCAACATCATTAGCTTTTAGGCGAGGAATTCCTTGTAGTAAGACAGAGAGCCAACATTATCGACATGAACACCAAAAAAGTACAAAAGAGATGCTGGATGGAAGGAGAGAAAAAAAAGTTATGTCAAGTGAACACAATCAAACTTGTATGACCATTTGCTTACCTGCTATGTATATCCATGTTACTTTGTCTGTATATTACTGCACTGTGCAGGCCAACGCATAGCTACACCAACACTCTCACCGCAACCCCGTGTGTTCTGTGAGATATGTAGAGTCAGGTGAGTTCGGGAACGGATGTGAAAAAGCTCAAGTTTTCCACGGTGAAGGTTGGGTACCCCTAAGTTATTGAAGACGTCCCACATCTTTCGAGAAGGTCTGTAGGGGTAAGGTAAATCTTTTATTAACAAATCAAAGCATCGTGAGAGTGCTTTTTTACCTGTGCCCTGGCCTTCCACCCCCTCCCTCACTCCACCCTTACCCCCCTCCAAAAAAAAATGGAAAGAGCTAGGACAAATATAGAAGCACAAAATGATCCCGTCGGTAAAGTAACTTATCTGCCAACAGTTAAATTGCCTCAGGAATAGTTTAGCTAGTCAAACAAGTGGAGACAAATTGGCTGTCCTCGATTCCATTTAGAAATATCCGTCTTTGAATAATCGAAAATCCTTCGTAACAGAATACGCCTAGTCAGTGTTTTTATACAAAATGTGTCTTTTATTTGAATTTTGGGTTCATATGATTCTAAGCTCCCCTGTTGATACAGCTGTATATTGCGTCTGCTAAATGTGGTAAATAGTGAAAATTGTTGTTAGATTTTGGAATCCCTTATACCTTCAAATTTGTATATTAGCCAATTTATCTATTGCCATACAAATCTCTTTTATTTGCCATTGCTAGGTTCTTTAATTACAACTTGACAGATTTATTTTACATTAGCACAAGACAGCATGTACATACTGTGTAATTACTAAACTTTGGTAAAAACGTATCAGGCACGCTTTTCTGTATTTGCATTCCAGCTTCCATCTTTGAATTATTTGATCATTTCAAGGAGAACCACTTTGGAGATGTTTTGGGGTTAGATTTGTTCGCAGGTTCTTGTAGTGCTCGTGGCATGCTGATCAGGAGGGTTTTCAAAAGTTGATTGTTCCAAATTGTATCAGGGTTACAGAAAGTATTCAAAAAAACTTTGTCAGCTACAAGCATAATCTTTCATTAAGATTCATTCGAAGATGTAATGCAACCATTAGGAGTAGCGGTTGGCCGGAAACGCAAAATTTACAAATTAGATCATTTTCTGGGTCATTATTTAATCTCTACTGCATATTACTGTAAGATGTGTGATCCCACTGTTTACTCTACACAGTATTCTAGAATGAATTCCATTGCAACAGCCTTAACCATGAATCTGGCAAACTGTATGTATCATTTTGCTGCTGTTTTTACCCAATGCGAAACACAGCACACCTACACTGATTCCGACAGAAATGAAAACCTACAATTGCTTCAAGCCCCATGGCACCTAATTAAATCACACAGTACATACAGATTGATATTATGTTTACATCCCAAAATGCTTCTCTATTTAATCATGAAAAAAAAAAACTTGATGACTTTGTGTTCAAATAAACCAAGCAGCTTTGAAATACTGATCACCGTGATTGCCTTTGTGTTGAAGGTGAAGGACGTCGTCGTGTAAGGTGTGCACAAGTCCCCACATGTTACAGTCTTGCTATTGTTCCCTTCTGGTCCTTTGAATTTCATCAACTTCTGCAACTTGTTCCCTGGATTTATTCACCCAGAGTATTGGCCAGATTGTTTGATGAAAATGATCTCCCAGTACATTAATGGCTGTGGAGGTCCCGATTGTCTTCGGGAACTAATTATACCATCAAACCATGCTGAACTAGATCAAGCGATGTCATCTTGTCGGCTCTCTCACTTTGCAAGATACTTTTTTAGACGTCTCTCTATTTCACACATTGCTTTTTCGTTTAAAACACATTTGACTCTCTTTTTGTAGCCATGTTGTGAAAATACAATGTCTGTGCGTATCCACTTGGCCACATATCTCACATCAGTCCTTATCTTACACTGACCATTGTGGCAGTTCCATTTAATCGTTTTATAAATACAGGTGCGTTGTGCTTTTTTTTTAGCACAGGAACTCATGTTGCATATGTCATTGGTTATAAAAGTCCAAATACTGGTATTGTCATGTCCCACAAAAAACGCTATCTAACGTATCGTACAGTACTTACAACTGTCGATAACAACCCAGGCGTTCATGCAGTAGCTCCAATAAATGATTGATCCATAAAAAACTCCCCAGTTGGCTTCTGGTGGATGTATTTTTAATAAAACGGTTTGCTTTTCCATGTGGTGAGGATAGCATGACCTGTGTTACATCATCTGTCCACATTGCAGCACTCCACAAACTTGTCTCATTACTCCTGATAATATACCTTTTTTTCAGAGAGAAAGCATCATGTATGCGACATGAAGGCCGCACATATAATTCAAGACTGAGTTATGGAGTCAAGCGTAACGTTGATGATATCATGCATCTCTAACCCTTGCCATTTTGAACATAGATACGTTTTCGATTTGAATCAAGTCTCAGTTGAGACTGCGTAGGGAACATTTTTCTGTTGATACATTACACGTTTCATTTACATCTCAGGAATTTGTTTCTGTTAGTTCCTTTGCCTGTTTTTTTCTCTCCCTTTAACGGGAACTCGCAAGCACTTCTCACCTAGCCAGTTCTTGTATGCTGACAGTGTGTATTTGTTGAATTTAAAATCATCGCTATGTTAATAAAGTTATTCAGTGTTTATTCAATGCTTCGGTCATCTGATGTCATATTATTGAATTCCTGAGGTCTCTAAATGACCTACATGACCTTGTGACAGGTAGCCATTATGGATTTAGCAAAATACCAACTTGTCCTTCGGCTACTAGTCAGTTATATTCAATTTGACGTTCCCACACTGCTGAATTATTCTAGGATTTCACCATGGGGTTAAAACTGGGGCAAATGAATGAACAACGTAAAATAATTTACTCTTGGTAAACTGTACCTTTCACATCGTTTGCTGTGGAGCTTTTCATAAAGATGTGGCCCCTCCATAGCGGAGCTCATGGGAACCTTTTGACAGTTCATACCAGTTTGTTTCAATATGAAATGGTTGACAATAACAAGTGGTGGGTGGGGGGGTTAAATGTTACATTGTGACTGGTGTTACCCTACCTTAGCACAGCACCCTGATGTAATCAGAGCACACTGTATGAGGTAGTTACCTTTATTTTAATAAAAACCGTTGCTGAAAAGCTCCATCAAGGCTTTTTTTTTTGTCCAATAACTTACATTGGTTTTACAGCCGTGCTTTTATTCCAAGGCCTGAAAAGAAATATTCCAGACGGAGTTTATTCATGTTCCAAGTCTGTCATTTCATTTCACTCTGGTAGATTTAGGTCATAGCTCTCGGTAAACGATAGTGACTCTTGGTTATGTGGGATGTTGGGCTGATTTGAGAAGAACTTGCAAAGAAATGGACAGTGTCTCTCCCCGTTCGTCTGTTCATGAAGTTTATTGAATTCAGTTCACATGCTCATTCTCATGTATGCAATGAAACAGTTGAATAAATAGATGCCAAAACGTCTGACTGTTTCCCGGATTGTATTTCTCCCTCCGTTGTCACACGCACATGCACACACACAAACGCATGCACACACACAAACACACTCATGTCGCAGGGTTAAATAGAGCCTGTCAGAAGGCCCTCCTCGCAAACTAGATATGTACTAATGAGAAAGAAAACCCATGATGGCTATGAAGCACACCCACATTTGTAGGCTGTGTTATCTTAGATACGTCGCTGTGCACTCGGACACCATATCTGTCCACATTATAATGATAGCAATCAGTTTTGAGGCTCATTTCATACAGCCAATTAGCGACCACCATAGATCTCATGGTTCACATCCTTTTCTGTGATATTTACAGTATATGGATCTGTTGGGGAGTACAAGAGAGGAGCAGAGGGGAGCAAGTGAGCAGTGGAGGAGAAGCGAAGAAAGGAGGACATGCTGTTATCCTATTTTTGCGTTGTGTAATGCCTCACTCTAATGCAGCGCCATCCGAGGCTGTCAGATCTGTCCAGGCTGGACCTAGCTTTGTGGGGGCTGGAGTCGATCATCTGCTAATTCTTTCCACGTGCCTGCGCACTCCCTTGCAAGTCTTCTGCCCCCCTCTTCCCCTCCTCCTCCCCCTATCCCCCCCCCATCCTCATATGGCGCCTTCTGCCACTCTCCTGCACCACCCCCCTTCAGATCTGCAACTCTCTGAACCTCTGTCTCTCCGTGCGTGTCAGCGCAAGAGCCGGTTACTTCTTCTCCTCTCTACTCGTTCGAAGTTTCTCCATACTCGCCATCTTTGTTCGTCGATCACTACCTTCTGCATTGCCGCCCCCCCTTCCCCTCCCATACGTCTCCACCTGCAACCTTATACCTCTACACACAAACATTCACTCACACACACATCAGGCTTTTGTAAGTCTGGGTTGAGAGCTTAAATCTGAAATGTGTGTGTGTGTCTTGTTTAACTACCCTTGAGGAGACTTGATCGTAAACTAAGAAAGAGTAAGAAAACATGTTATTTGGCCCCACAACCTCAGGTGCTAATTTTAGGGGGGTCATTAAAACACATTTTTAGGGTTAGAATTACATTGAGGGTTAAAGTTAGGAGATAGGAAGACCATGATTTGAAAATTTAGTTAATTGTTGGTCCTCTCATGGATGGTAAAACAAACCTGCATGTGTGTGTGAGTGAGTGAGTGCATGGGGTGTAGTCAGTAGGCGTTCCTGTGTGTGTGTGTGTGTATCATACAGAAGCTGAGGTTTATAGAGAGCAGCAGAAGCCCTTGGGTGGTAGGCAGCCCGGAGGCTTTGTAATACCGTTGATTTACGGCTTCGCTGCCACCAACAGAGGGAATAAAAGTCGCTAGGTTTCTCCAATCCGTTCAGCCGTGTGTTTTAGAATGGGGTGCTAGAACTCCCAGTGACAATAATGAGAAATTTACAGTGGGCGGAGCCGAACGTGGATGTGGACATGCCTCCATGTATGTTGGTGTCCCTGTGTGTGTGCGTCTACCACTATTCTTAAGCATGTCAAGGATACTTCGATTACATATCAGTAGTATCATGGGCACTTCCTGTCAATTCTAAGCAAAGATGAAGAGAGGCTTGGGGGAAAGGCAAAATTCCATGGCACTACTTAGTGATGATTATCACTATTCATTACCAAACCTAACTGAGAACAAGCTTTGACGAAACAGGTTTTCAACAGCTCATCTTTCCAAGTGTCCACCCACACACTCTCGACGCCAACCAGGATAGAGACACATTCACGCACAGGTCATTACACCACACCACGCTCCTGTCATCTATCAGCTATAATTAAAAACAGCGAGGGTGCCGCAAGGGAGCGTGTGAGCGTGTGTGTGTGTTTTCCCCACGGGGTCTGAGCTCTCATGTAATGTTTCACTTCATCAGAATTCTATTGGATATTTCAGTCAGTCTTTGCGGAGGCATTAGCCCGCATGTGGGCACTGAACACCGCGTTCCACCGTAGCCAGGGACTTCCTGCATTGTCCATGTGCCAGTGTCTACTCTCCAGAACGCTTTTTTTTGCACTCCTTTTTTCTTCTCTCTCTCTCTTTGTCTCTTGCTTGTGAGGCATTTTGTTTGTTGTCTGCGAATTGCTGAAGAGTTTTTTTTCCGTTCGTTTTTTTGACGACAGGGAGTCGGGGGGGGGGGGGGGGGGAGACCTCATACCATCCTAGCTGCAGGTTTTCTGGATCCAGTTCATGAAGTCTTCATCAGATGTGATCATTAGCTGCTCTGCGTCCCTCTCCAAGCCAGACTGGGGCTTGGATGAGGCCTGCGCCGCTCTGACGGTCTGGACTGACAGCTGACTCTACAGATGGTTATTGTTGACTGGGATCCAAACCGCTCTCAGTCCGCCACTCTCTATCTCGGTCTGTATTCTTCACTTGCTGTCTCTTTTTTACCTCACTCTTTCTCTCTTTATCCAACCCTGTCTGTGTGTGTGTCTCTCTCTCTGTAACTCTCTATCTTACTCGCTATGTCTCTCTGTGTGTATGCGGCAGCAGTTGACTGGAACGCCAAACAGTCCCGCCGGACCAGGATAGAAGCCCATGTTGGACGACAGACTCCCGGACCACCTCCATACCTCTGGTTACGACGTGTCAGACCAGGCATAGATCTGGACCCACTGCCCACAGAAAGCTGGGTTCCCAATGACTCTGAAACGCCCTGACAAATGGCCATGCGCGTCTTTGCTTTTTAACAGTCTTTGAGGTTTCTCTCGTCGGGTTACTTCACTTCGCCAGAAGTAGCCCGAGCCTGAGACAAGTTGTCGGATTTCCATCGAGCGCTTGATCCACCCAGGTGGTTCCGGCGCTTTCACCGTGAGGCGGGACTGGCTGCTTCTCGACAGATGTGTCCGATGTTTCGGCTCCGAGGAGGGGGGAGAGGAGGTCACTATGTGGCAGATGTTGAGACATGGCGTCCTAACAGTGCCGGGAAGTCAGGGTCACTATCGAGCAGCTGTTTTCCAACTCAGCTCTCTCCCACTACGGGTGCATTTTAATCGGCGTCGCACAAAGGGTGGGCTTCCTAGCTTCCACCGGCTGGTGGGCTGGTTTGCCTTCAAGAGTATGTACTCACATTCCCGCATCATCTTCAGTTGGACTGATGGCTACGATTACACCGTGTCGCATCAAAGTACACAGTATAGAGTAAGCATATACAAAGCACCGAGGAGGCATTCCAATTTGGTCTGCTGTCTGCTGTCTATCCAAACGGAAGGTTCTCCTAGCTGGAGGGAGTGTTTTATGTAAGCATCTGTTGCGACAGCCATGCTGACAAAGGGCTGGAACAGGGGTCGCCAGTAAGCAGGTGTTCCTGACGACGAGGGACACACGTGTCAAATCCTCTTTCAGCTGACTAAATGGCTCCGCTACCCGCTGGGAGAAATCCCCTTACCTGTTTCCTCTGACAAAAGGGGAGCGGATGTTGCTATGCCGGCGTTTCCATGGTGCCGCCGCGGTGTCATGGTGACCTCGATGACACATCACCCAGAGACGACCGGGTCAGCCGGTGACTTTTGCTCCGTCTTTGGTTTTCTCCCTCGCACTCTGTCTCATTGTCTCTCTGCCCCTCTCTTTGTCATATGCTCTCCCTCTCTCTCTCCCCCCTCTCCATTCTGTCTCCCTTCTCTTTCCCCTTTTCCCCTCTCTCTCTCCATCCCATCCATCGCTCCAATTCGCCCGCTTTCTCTCCCCTCATTCACCCTCACTCTCTCACTCTCTCCTCTCTCTTTTTCTTTCTCTCCTCTCCCTTACTAACTTCATGTGTAACAACAGCTGGATCGCCGTGTCTCCTGTGGCAGACTAACTGCTGCCACCTCCTGTCTCTCTCTCTCTCTCTTTCACATCTCTCCTCTCTGATTGGCTCACCAGTCAAGCCTTTCTTTCTCTCGCTCATTCTGTGGAATTCGGAATCTTTTTCATCCTCCCATTTTCACCCCCTCTCTCTCTTTCTCTCTCTCTCCACAGATATCACAGACATACAAGATGAATGCATGTGGTGTCGTCAAGAAAAAAACTTTGATTGTAATTAATGTCGTGTTGGGTGAGACAATTGAAATCCCCTTTTGGCCAGGAATTCAAATGTTGTGTGATAAATTGTGTGATACATGTGAAAACGTGCCTTTGACAGTTAATTACTATGTTGGTGAATATGCTTTTGTAGAAAAAAAAACATGATACAGTTCGGTAATCCCTAAAGTTTGCGTTTGCTCACCATAATATTGATTTCTTTTACCACTATCAGCAGAACAAAAGCTTTTGATGAGGCCACACTAATTCAACCTAGACAACACACACACACACACACAGGAGTATTGAAGTCTACCCAGCCCCGATCTAAAAAAGTGAAAGTGTGTCATTTGCATTTGTAAAGACTTTTATTTTTCTTCCACGTGTAATTACGTTGGCTGTAATGTTAAATGAGTCTGCTCAGAGCTGGGAGACTCAAGGCACTGCACACTCTCTAGCGCTGTGAAGATGAAATGAGCGACTAATTTAAACATGGCTTTTTAGCAGGAGAAACCAACGGGCCGCTCTCTCCTGTTCCCTGTCTATGCCTCTCACCCCCCCCACACACCACCACCACCACCGCTCTCTCTCTCTTCCTCTCTTTGTCTCTCTCCCTATCTCTATCTTTGGTACCTCTCACTCTCTCCATTTTCCTCTCTTTCTTTCTCTTGCCCTCGCTCTCTCTGGCCTGTGGCTCAATGCTGCCATCTGTAGGCAGAAGGATCTGGCTCTCCTCCGGCCATGAAGCAGGGCTCGACAGACAAAAAGGACATTGTGCCGTGCAAAAGGGTACAGAAACTGTCTGACAATATCACCCAGGCCTTTTCTTCTTGTGTGTTAACTCAAGTACTGTTTACTGCATTTACATCTGTCTGTCTGCATGTCTGTTTGCATGTGTCGTTAACATACGTCTATATTATATTATTGCTGTGTATCTTCTGTTTAATTAGAGGGCCATTTTTCTTTGATGAGGATGTCACCTTCCTCACACAATAGAAGAGTCACACGCTGACACACATACACACACACACAAACACTCTCAAGACACCTGCTAGTGTATCCGAGCCCCGTGGTTCCTCTGTGCGTTCATTAATAGACAGACTGCTGAGTTTTACACACTCCCTGCTGTTACTAAATCATAAACACCCATAAATCTCTTAGCAACTCCCTCAACCCCGTTCGCCATCCAAACAATTAAAAAAAAAAACAATATGGCAGAATTGCACAGTGTGTGCTGCAGGCCCTCAAGTTTGCCTGTTCGCCTTTTACACACGTTTACACGTCAAGTGGCGGAACCGCGGGGGGGATTTGGAGATTTGAATTGGAGGTTTGAATTACAGTCTCGGAAGAACAGTGAGCCATAAAGTAAAGGTTTTAAAAATTCATGAAACTGTCCCGGTGTCGCTTCACACCCGCAAAGTGAAGCGGAGCCTGGGAGAGAGAGATTTTCCAAGGAGAAACAGCGTTTGCGACTCACCGTTTATTGATATTCGTATCATCATCATTCGCTGTTTTCATACGTGCTCTAGAAACACGCACGCTTGAAGAAAGCAAAACGTACAAGTGACTGCAGAGAATCTGAAACAACACATACACACAAAACGGTTGGATCTACAGATACCAGAGCAAACGGGTAAATCATCCTCACTTGCTTCAACTTTTACGAAGTTCTGAAACATGGTAGAGATCAAACAAATCTGAAAAAGACCTTAAGTAGAGACCTGTGCCAGGGTTCAGTAGTTAGCCATGAAAGAGACAGCGGAGAGTGGAGTGACTGAGATGAATGGACGAGGTGAACGACTGAGAAATCGCTTTCCCTGCAAAGACGTTCAATTACCTCCCACTAATATCCCTCTTAGCCCTGAATCTCAAATATACCATCGACAACACATGCGCACGCACACACAGATGCACACATATACACAACCACATGTTAAATTACCACTCAATCACTCCGGAGCCATCTGCTCTGAGCTTTTAAAGGCAGCTTTGGGGGTGCAGGAAGGACAGGCCGCACCAAATGGACTCCAGTTACACAAATGGGTTTTCTGGTGAGAGAACTGGTAAAACCTAAATCCTTTTCACCATCGTCACACTCAGTATTCTCCCCCAACCAAATATAACTTGGACCTCAGTCGCAGTTTCTGTAAAGAGGAGAGCACCTGTTCTGCATCCGCCCCCAACAGATCAACTTGAGATTTATTTTTGGTCTTTAGTTGAAGCTCCCTGACTGTTTTCCGCTCGAGAAACCCTTTTGTGGGTCACAGGGAAAATGAGATGGCTCAGCGACTTACAGATTTTTCTTGACCAATATTTAATCTCGTCTCCTTCTTTCTTCATTTGGACCTGCGTGGCGGATAACGGTGTGGAAATCAATCCACGCAGAACAAGGTTGAGGTAGTGAAGAAGTGAGCAGTCGTAGTGAGATATCACTCAGAGGTTTGTACCTGTCTTGGTATGTGACGTTCCAGTGATAAAAGGTTGGTGGTTAATGTGGAGACAGGCTACATGACAGACATTACATGTCAACATACACAACCCCCTCAAACTCCAAACTAGTTTCTCCAGAGCAGCTGAACCGATGATCTGGTCGAGCGTTTCTTTGCACCCACGCCCACAGGTGACAGGTGTTCAATTATCGTCCAATCAGCCATGTATCTTTGCTGGAGAGACGCCCGCACAAATGAGAGGCTTCATCACCAGTACCGATGAGGAGTTGTCCTCCTCCTCCTGGCTAGCCATCGATCAGTTCTCTCCTCTCTTCTGTCTCTCCCTCTCTTCTTTTTCTCTGTCTCTGTCTCTTCTTCTCTCCTTCTCTTTCATCCGTCCCTCTTCTCCTCTCTCTTTCTCGTTCTCTTTTTCTCTTTGTCGCTTTCTTTTTCTCTCGCTCGGATGTGTCGGACTCTCTTTTTGTCTCTGAGGTCTACCTTTCTGGCGTTTCTTTGGTCAGGAAACTCTTTGGCTTTTCTTTTTTCTTCTCTCTTTCCCTTGTTCTATCTCCCTCCATTCTCTGTCTCTGTCTCGGCGTCTGTCTGATTCTGTCATTGTCTCTCCCAGCCTCGGCCCAGCCCACAAGCTTTATTTAGACTGCACAAGCATCTATCAAATGCCGATGCTATCTCCTCCCTTCTCTCTCTTCCTTTCTTCCTCTCCTTCTGCAGCCCTTTGACTCTTTCTTTTGCGTGCGTTTTTGGGCGCACACACTTTTTTTTTTGGCGGGTTGGGCCAACCCAACCCCCCCCCCCTCCCGTGTCTCTCACCCCACCCTCTTTCTCTCTTCAGGTCCCAGTTGGTTAATCAATTGAGGTGGGTAAAGGGGGGGGGGTACCTGGCTCAACGTATAGATCCTATCCCAGGCTGACAAGGAGAACAGAAGAAAAATGTCACCATCTCTTTGGTATGAAGCCTCTCAGCCATGTGATGGATGAGGCACATTTAGTTTCAGCAAACTTCCAGGACATTTCATTGATATGGCTTGATTAATGACCAGGCAAGCGATAGAGCGAGAGAGAGAGAGCGAGAGAGAGAGAGAGAGAGAGAGAGGGAGAGAAAGAGAGAGAGAAATAAAGAAGGAGAGAGAGATGGTGAAATATCCACTAGGAAAGGGATACTCGGTCAGCTCTCCCGAACGCACAAAATGGCGTCCATGTTGCCTGGTTCTCCCTGTGTTGTTGCTGAGTGAGGAAGTATTGATCCAAGTGGGTTCGTCTACACACACACGCACAGTTCAGGGTTTTTTGGGGATGCAAGCCATTAGTGAATATGAGAGAAGACTAAATGCTGTACTAACTCAAGACATCGCAAAACAACACCAGTCTTTCTCATCTCTCCCTGGAACTCTAGAGCAAGCCAGTAGGTTTATCCAACCAGCGGGCTACAAGAACTGAGGATTGTAACGAGGTAATATAGCAGCAAACCTATATCCCAACATGTCAGGCCAATTGCTATGACCCAGCTTACGTTCGTGTTCTTCCCTGCCCTCGTGTTTCCTTGTGTCTGCTTCCCAGCACCTGTCTTGTTAGGTGTCCGTGTAAGGTTTGCAGTTCATTTGTCTCACCTGTGAATAGTATGGTCCTTGTGTATATATAGTTCCTTCCTTGGTTAGTCTTGGTCAATTCCTTGTTGTGCATGTGAGTGTTTTGTTCCCGCTTGTGACATTTTTTAAAGAAATACATTCCTTGGGTTATTTTGATCCATGTCTCCATCTGCCTGCGTTTGGGTCCCCCCCCCCCACTCACGCTGTGACACAACATTTATTCACTATTGGATAAACAAAAGAATGTATCAAACTGACAGAAAGCTAGACAGAATATCAAAGAGTGGAAGTTGATGTTGACAGCTTTTAATCATTTTGAAACTGTAAAAATTCAAATGGGTTTGTTTAGATTTGACTTGATTCAATCTTTGGTGTTGGTCTATTTATTTTCCTCCTCTCTGTTCTAGGAAATGACATATGCAACCTTTTTAAATAGAATGTTCTTGCTGTATCTATGGTTACTGAGGGCAGCTGGATATTAGGTGCATTTGTCGGCTGTAACATTTGAATATACAGTGCTTTATCTTGCTTTCTGATTTTCCCTCATTTCCTCCCTCTCATTTTCTCCCTCTCTACCTTTCTCTCCCTCTCTCATTTGTGTCTTTCTCTCTGACTCGATCGCTTCTAGCTTTCTCCCTCTCTCTCTCCCACCCTCTCTCTCTCGCTCTCTCTCTCCTGGAGTCGACAAGAGTGCGGTTGACGCGAGGCATGTAAACCTGTGAAGATTGTGAACAAACACTGACCTTTTATCCACAATGGCAAACTACAATGGCACCACATTAGATTAATTGGATCAGCAAGATGGACAATGCCATTTAGAAATTTTATGCAAGGAGAGGAATCGAAGGACATTCTGATGGGGGCTGTGAAGGAGCGTCAAGCGCAGGGCTTGAACAAGACATTGTCGAAGTGTCTTTCACATTCGGCAGGGCAATTGATACAACACTCTCTTTAATGCCTTTTTCCTCTTTCCCTCTTCTTCCCTGTCAAGAAAACCTTCTTTGTCAACCTTTGTCCGGCAAGATACAGAATTTCTTACGCATAATCATGAGATGAAGATGAGCTGAGGAGAAAGGTTTACATACCAATAAGAGGATATTGGTCTAGGTCAGCCAGAGGCTCTGAAGTGTGGCGGTCACACGCGAGTCCCGCCACCCCATCCCTGCTCCCTCCCGTCACGACGTCACTCATGAACTTCGACAAAGTCTCCACTGAACAAGCCCTACAAGGAATATGCCACCAAACACATACCACTACACAACCCGACCACATACAACTGTTTGTTGATCCTATTGTCTAGGTTTTTCTCCAGAGGGGACGGAGGGGGGGGGGGGGCTCGTTCGCTTCACAGCATGTTTCTTGAACAGACATAGTGCTCATTATCAACCAACTCCCATAAATATTTATCAAAGATGTCCCGTTAAGATGCGTCTGGGAGAACGGAGCCCCCAGACCCATGAGCAAACACCTCCTGTTTGTCTTGTGTAATACACTTACCGATGGGGGGGAAAACCAAGCAAACGTCCTTAAAGAACAGCCATGCCCAGGCATCCGTGGAGCACATCTACCTCGGCCCTTGTCCTTCAGTCGGACACGGACGCTTCCGGTCTCTCCCCTCTATGAATCTGCTTAACTCGAAGGGATTCTAAATCCCTGGGTTTTCGAGGCTGGGCGTGTTTGTGTTGATTTTGGACGGTTTTCTTCAGAACGTTCTGGACAAGGTGGATTGATTGGGGAGCATTGGGCCAACGCAATTTGGGGCGGAGGGAGAGAACGCATTGTTTTGACATCTGTCTAGACATTTTCATCAATATTAAAGACTTGGCCCCGCCGTGACCACCCCTTAGCAGTTTTCATCTCTTTAAACGTTCAACTTATCTAATCTGATGTAACTCGTGATTGTTTGATTCCACTCTGGATTTGGTCCAAAGTCTTTAGTCTGCTTCCAATATGATGTGGTTTAGGGAAGGAATTGTCAGGTCTAGAGCACTGGGATTTCCACTGTAAGTGCTCCTCATTACACTTCCATTTTCTTTCTTTTCTTCTTTGGTTTATCTTTTTCTTTTTTTCTTCCTTCCTTCCCTCCTTCCTTTCGTTCTTCCTTCTTTTCTTTCTTCCTTCCTTCCTTCCTTCCTTTCTTCCTTCCTTCCATCTTTCCTTTTGTTCTTTCTTTCTTCCTTTCTTCCTTCCATCCTTCCTTTTTTTTCTTTCTTTCTTACTGGGATATTGCAAAGCTCCTTTCCACACAGCACCAATGATCTTGTGTTCTCAATCCAACTCTTTTCTCCCTCCCTGGCCTCCCCCCCCTCCTCCTCTCCTCTCGTCCTGCGCCTCCCTCTCTTCCACAGCCCCCTGGCTTCTCCTCCTCTCCATGTGCTGGACCTGCTGTCCATCCTGTCATTCTCCAGAGTCTTTGGCCCCGACTGTCCCAGTTACTCGAGCTGCTGTTCAACGCCTGCCATAGGATTGAGTGTGTGCGTGTGCATACTGACGTGTGTGTGTTTGGGTGTGCGTGCAAGGGCATGCGTTTTGCGCGCGCATGTATGCTTGGGTGTGTGTTTTGTTGGGCAGGTTTGTTTATGTGTGTTTGTATGCGCAAGTGTTCTTGTGTGTGTCTGTGTGGATATGTGTCTCAGAGAGCCCATGTATTTGGCTCTTACATGCCCTGGCTCAGGTTTGCAGTAATGACCCAATCCAAGAATTGGTGCCTAGGAGGAGATTTGGGCAAAAAGACCTCACTGTTCTCACACACACACATACACATACACTGGTCCAAAAGGACTAAGTGGTAGACAGGGTGTATTTGTGCGCGTGTGTGCCCGTGCATGTGAGCATTTGCACGGAGCTTAGGGTGGACAGACATTGGGCTTCCATGACAATATGCCTCTACCGTCAACCAAATAGCATGGCAGCCAGAAACATTTACCAAGTCATTTTGCTCAATTCTGATATAATCGGCCACTTTACTAGACATCAGTCATGAGGTGGAAATACACAAGAAAAGACAGGAAGACTAGCAAACATGGCCAACACAACAAAGCCTTCCTTCCTTTCTCGTTCCTTCTGTGATGCCCTGGCTAGGGCTTTACAGCAGGTCCAATGTGGCCCCCTTAAAATGGCCCCACCTTTACAGCAGCCTCTTCAATGTGCACTGGGACTGAAAAATGCAATGATGGCTGTCTGGTGTGGTTGTAGAATTTCTGTAGAGCCAGAGTGCTTTCAGCGGCCCTGGGGTCGGAGGGTAGTCCGCTGCCTCTCGCTCTGTCTCGCCCTCCTGGTCATTCCTTGCTCCACCGTCCTCCTCTCTTTCAACTCTGTCCCTGCCTTTTGCTACTCTCTTGGTCTCTGTTTCTTTCTACTCTCTCTCGCTCTTGCTCTCTCTCTCCGCCGCTCTCTCCCTGTCTCTTTCCGTGCTCTCTCTGTCTGACTACTGTCTTGCTCTCGTTTTTGCCCTCTATATCTTTTCAATCACTTTTTACTCTCTCTCTCTCTGTCTCTCTGTCTCTCTCTCTTTTTGGTTCTTCGTCCATCTCTTTCTACTCTCTCTTTCTCTATGGAGAGATCTCTCTATTCTAATCTCTCTCTACTACTTTTTTTTACTGTCTGTCAATCTCTCGCTCCCTGGTTATCGACCAGCAAACTGGCACCTGGCTGCCATTAGGCTGCGAATGGAGAACATCTGATTCGATTCCAAAGAGGAGCTGGCGTATGCATGATGGAGACCTGTCATCTACCTATCATCTCATTCAGCTTGTCGCCCATCGAGCGCCTGGAAACACGGAGGGCGAGCCGACTGAAACGTCATTTCGAAGTTGGATATTAAGTATTGGAATGTTTAAGGCCGCAAGACAAGCCTCAAAGCAATTTGATAGGTCTTTTGCAGATCATTATAAAACTGTGATTGATGTTTTATAGACAGAGATCCCCCTTTGACTCTTAGCTTCGACGAGAAGCAGTGCTTTGATACTTTGCAGTCTCTTCCGTGGAGTTCCAAGTAAAGATTTGAGTTTTTAAAACTTTGAACCAAATGAGATTGCATCATGGGTTTTCTTGTGGATTCTCTTTGAACTGGGTCAGCGATGACGCTGTGAGCACATACAGTATATTGGGCTCTGCACTTTTGCTGTGGAAAAAGAAGTTCTTTTTTGTGTTATTGTGAATAATTCTGTGTTTAGTTTCAGACCAGCGTCGTGGGCTTCTCACGGAACAGATGGGAGGCTGAGAAAACTCAAATGGAAGACGAGAAGCCCAGTGTGTTGCTTCTTGTCCCTTAAAATGCATGCTGCGTGGACAAGATCAACTACTTGTGTATGGTCAGGCTTTACTTTGAGATGTAAGTGGAGATGGTTGCTGCGCGGTTAGCTACTCGAGACCAGCGCTTTGGACAATTGTTGTTTGCAGATATGTTCATGACTGTCAGTGAAATTAAGTATCTGACCAGGGCCTGATCATTCCATAGTGGACATTTGCACGCGCACACATATACGCACACACACTTTATGAGCACCCTTATCAACTATATGAGGAGAACTCAACAAATTCAATGGCTTCTGCATGAATGCTGATCTACCTGCAGTATGAAATGGCTGATCACTGCCTGGCCTCTGCCTGTGTATTTGCTCAACACCAGGCAATGTGGTATGTGAGGAGGAACATTCCTTTGTACTGTACCTATCATAGAAGTGTATACACCTGTGTACCGACCCTGACCACTGCATTACAGTGTTAACCGAGTGCGTGGGTGGGTGTGTCTGCGTGTGGGTGTGTGTCTGTGTGTGTGTGTATCTGTGTGTGTGGAAGAGAGAGAGAGCGAGAGAGTGTGTGATGGTGAACCCTTCGCAGAGCTGTGGCCCATGGGAGCCCATTAGAAAGCAGGTCTTCACTCCCCTGTGTGTGTGTGCGTGTGCAAGTGTGTGTGTGTGTAAAAATAGGGAGCCATCTGTTAGTGTGTGATGGCTGAGCTCCCCTGGCTCACTCAGGGGGGACTCAATTAAAACGAGTGTTTTTCTCTCACTCCCCTCCTGCAGCATCAGGACTCAGGTACTGTACAGGCCCCAGGCAGGGGGGCTGCGAACAGTGTGTGTGCGTGTGAGTGTGTCTAAGGCCTGAAGCTGGAGGGAGGTATCGCCATCGTCTTCCAGTGACAGGGTGATGCCAGCCTTAAAACTGGGGCTTCGACACCTTCAAGTTTTCTCTCCTTCCCTCTTTCCCTCCTTCTCTTTCTCCACTCGAGGCGAAAGTTGTCGAGAGCTGTGGTGAAGTTGGGTTAGTCCGGGTCAAGCATGACATACTGTCCACTAAGTCGCTTCAGACTGAAGCACTGGAATTCATTTTAGCAGTCATCAACTCCTAAATGTCCGAATCGATTATTGAGAGGTAGTTGTGAGTTTTTGTGCATGTGTAACCAAGATGAACTGGTCATACTCTCCCTTCAGTTTAAAAGACCCACCCGCACCATCAAAGGGCTAGCTTGTTGCTAACAAAGGTGGTGGCTGTTTTTGCCAGTCAGAGGTCCTGAGTTCCATCCCCCAGCAAGACGAAGTGGAAGTGACTCAGACAAGTACTAAAACTGCAGCTGTTCTTGCTGGACGTCCTTGCGTGTGTGCATGCCTGTGTGTGTCGAGTGCATTCAGCATTCTGATTGGACAAAGCAGCCCTGGCGCGTCTCTCCGCACCTTCCCTGGACAGACCTTCGGGGCCACGTACATGCTGACGTCATCCGCAACACAGGCGACCGCTTTCTACGCGAGGGCGTATGTGTGTGGGAGGGGGGGGGCAGCAAACATCCACGCCACAACGTCACCCTGGTAACCTCCTGTCAGCATGTTCATTAAAGCACTGGGGCCACCGTGAAGAATGACTGCAGTCTGACACAATATGCCACAGGCATCCACTTCAGATTCAAAGACGTTGCCTCTTCATTCCCCGTGTGATGGAGTCCAGTGACAGCTACTGTACTGTACCGTGATCTCCCCACCGCAGAGTGAGGCAAAGGCCAGGAGATGAATAAAAGCGCTGTGAGCAAAACAGACGCACTTATCCAGGAAATCATGTGCTTCCTAAACAAGTGATTGTTGCTGGGCTGTGGCAGCGCGCGCCAGGCCCAGCATGTCAGTTTGGGTTTTAAAGTCACTATATCATGCTTTATTTGTTCTGTCACATACTCACGGAATAGATTCTTATCTCTGGAAATCGTGTCTCGGGGGGGAACTTTTACGTTGAGTTTGAATATTAAAGTTAAGAGAGAAAATTGTGCGAGTATGTGCGCGTGCGTGTATCCAGTTGCTTTGCCTCACACCTTGGAGCAAAGAATGTTGGAACGACACGCCGCCATATGCGATGAGAATTAGAAACACTATTCCCCATGGCTGACACTCCGAGTCGACGTGGCAGCGTCGCATTGTGAGCCAGTCAAGCGTGCCATATTGTTTGCTTGTTGAAATTTTTGCATCGTTTGGCCAAAACACAACAAAGCAGTGCTATACTGCGTACGAAATGCTGTAAGGACTGGGATTCTATGTTGGCCACACAAGATTATCTCCTTCCACTCCTTCGCTCCCTGTGCTCCATTTCCCTGTGTTTCTGTGAGGGCTTTTTCAATTAGCGTGTGGTGTATGGTTCCACCCCCCTGCAGCTGAGCTCATTCTCAGGGTCCGTAATGGCCGCCGTTCGCTTCTGCCCGGCTCCTTAATGGCTCCTGCTGAACTCTAATGGAGGCCTGGGGTGAAGGGCCAGCTTGGGGCCTGAGGGGCCAAAGAGATGGGGGAGAGAAGGAGGGAAGGAGGAGGGGTAAGATTCAGAGGAATGTGCTTCAGGGATGCCTCTCTGTCTTGAAAAACAGTATGGCCATAACAGAAACATTTAGGGATTATATACCCTAAATTTATCACACACAATGCTGAGATCGTTGGTATAGATGTCTGCCAAGTCAGTCTGAGTTCCCCATTGGAGTGTCATCTCTGGAGCAAACTCCCTGTTTCGAGTTGGGAGGTTGACACCATTTTGACATTCAAAACTAGATTAAAAACAAAACTAGATTAAAAGCATTTCTGTTCAGTCAGTTTAATGACTGTTTGTGTTTCTTAATTACAAATAAAGCAACCTGAAGTGTATGTTTCAGTCTATGTATCGTAAAACTTTAAGTGACAAATAAAACCTTGTTATGTCTGCATAGGTATCATATAACTTGAATTATTAACAAATAAAGTAAACCTGAAATTTGTAACCGCTATTGTTTCTGTTGCTAGTCAGTGACAACAGGACATGGTATTACTATTTAGAGATTCCCCTCCCTAAAACCCATTTTCATGTTCTAATTTTGGACTGACGCTGTCACGGCTGCAAAAAACGTTTTTCTTGTCGCTAAACTGCTGCGCTAGTTTACACTTGACCGATGAGGTCCTCATCCTTACAGTTACTCTCCAGTCTCTTCTCTCCATCCCCCCTCCACACCTCTCTCCTCACCTCCCCTTTGAGGTTCAGCTGTCAACATCTGCTTGGGCGCCGGTCTGCCACGTTGGACCTAATCACCAAGTGGACATTGGTCTCCTCTGATGGATAACAGGGACGTCTTGGTCTCTTCCTGTCTGCCCACCTAGCTGGCTGTCCTGTGATGCTGCGCTGATCACATGACCCCAGCCTCGTGGCGACCGCGGCTTAACCCTGGTGCTGCCCTCAGGTCACTGTGACCCACCGTTGTGGCGCAAAAGATGAATCCCAATGATCCCAAGGCAGCACGTGGCTTAAACTGATATTCGCCAACTCTCACCTGAGTTGAACTTTGGAAATTCTGTGTTCCAACACTTGCTGGCAGTTTTCTTGATGGGTGACTACGTTCCCCCCTCTCTTCCAGCAGCCATCTCTGGGGGAGGGGATCCTTCACATGAATTGCTCCTCCCAAATACTCCCTCCCATTTGTTCTCAAATTAGTTGTGTTAGGAGTTTTTCCATGTATGTTTTCCTTGAGGGTTTTGCTTGGTTGAGGGGCAGTTCCGTGGGCGTATGAGAATCCTTCTGGGACATGGCTTGTAAGAAGGGCTATGCAAATAGATTACATTTGCTTTGCTTTGACTTACAGAGAAACAACGCAACGGTTCTAATTGTTGTTTGCGGTACAGTCTCCTTGCCATGGCAACATATTATCAGCAATAAACTTACACCTGACACCTGTGCACTTCATAGTGCTTCACTTCATTGTTGCACATAAGTACCGTCAAACTAAATCACAATTGTGGACGGCAATATGTTTAGCACGCTGTTGGCTATTCAACATTTTTGTTTCCTGTTTTGACTACTTTAATGTTTACATTCCATTGCTATTTTAATTCATATTCACATTATGGCTGTTGCTGACAGCGTGCGTTATACGAACACGATGGTAGAACTTGACTGGAATCATACAACAAAACCTTTGGTTAAAAGTAGCCGACAGCACATAGACATCTTTTGCATTTTTGTTGCAATCAGTAACATTTAACCGTGACGTCCGAAAAAGCATGTTGCTAACTATACCCTTGCACACCGGCCAATCAGAAAACTTCGAATGGTCCCTGGCTCTACACGGAAGCTCTGCAGCCTGCTGTTGGCAATTAATTACCTTAATTACATGATTACCTTAATTTATTAGCTCATTATTTTGCTAACCCAAAGCCCAGATGTGAGCTTATTGCGTGGGGAGAGGCGATAGCGAGCGTGGTCGGGGTTGTTCCTGTGCCGTTGGCTGCGTCGGGTGGTCTCACTGCATCTGCTGTGTATCTCCTAGCACACGCGCTAACGAGAGGCTTTATCTCCAGCTGCACGGTGGAGTCCCCCTCCCCTTGTTTAGTCATTGATCAGTTCTCTCTTTCTCTCTCTCTCTCTCTCTCTCTCTCTCTCTCTCTCTCTCTCTCTTTCTCTCTCTCGCACACACACACACACACACACACACACACACACATGCAGTTTTCCCTCGTACAGTTTCAATTTCTCTCTCGTTCACACGCTTTCTTTCTCTCTTTCCCCCTCTCTCTGTCTCCCTGCTCTTTCTTCTAAGGAGAAAGTCTCTGGGTTGTATTGTAAGTGTCTAATCAGCGTCTAATTACCATTTGATTAGCATAAGCTTAATTAGTGTTATTTATCACTCATTAGCATGGTGCCTCCACACTAATTCTGGTGATAGCCAGCCAGGATGTCTCAAGGTGTGAATGTTGCTGACTGATACCAAATATTGGCTGCGTCTCTCTAGGGGGAAACACAAGAAGGCTCCAGTAATTATGCGACACAGAGAAATGGTGTATTTTGGAAGAACTACAACTAGCTATGGGCTCTTGTGGCTCTTCGGTTCCTTGTGGATTCATCCCTTGATGATTCTGAGATGACAAATGCATTTGTCTTTCAAGGCTTCAACAACAGACAGACAGAGAAAGGCCTGTGCGCATCTCAAATACGTCAGACCTCGTAGGTCAATTGTTAGATCGACATGTTGGCAGCGCGTACAACGGCTTGTCTCCTTGTCATGCTGATAAAGTTGGTTCGAATTGGAGTGGTGCTCCACGCTGCTTGTGAACGACTGCTGAGGATGAGCATTTATCAGGGGGATGATTTGGCCTCAGAGACCTTCACATCAGCACAGAGCCAGGGCGTTCAAAAAGCCTCCAGCCCCGCCCCTCAACATGCAACATCGCCACCCTCCTGTTCCAACCTCTGCTCTAACCTCTCTTCTCCATTCCATCCTTTCTCCTCCCTCTGTCTGGTTATATCACCATGCCTCCATCCCTGCCTCCTCCTGCTCCCCTCCATCCCCACCCCACAATCTCCTCTTCCTGCTACTATCATCCTTCTCGCTCTCTCTCTCTCTCTCTCTCTCTCTCTCTCTCTCTCTCTCTCTTTCTCCCTCTGTCCGTTGAAGGATGAGTCTTCCTTCTGGCCGGTGTATATCACCTCCCGCTGCCCGCTCCTCTCTGACAGGGCTGACCTTGTTAGGAAGGGGAGAGTGAGACGTTGGCTCCGGCTGCACTAAAATCTCGAAGAGCCTTATTATATCCCTTTTTTTCCCAACACCTCCAGATTTACCCTTGAAGACCGCCATGTAATAAACAGATAAATCAAAAACACGTCCCAGGATCATAGTTAAGAGAACGACACGACAGAAAACATTTTTTATTGATATATTTATTATATATATATATGTAGTTTTTTTATGTCTCAATTCCACTTTTGCTCTCTCTTCATGTGTGGGTGTGGGTGCTTCCTGACAAAGCGAACTGAGACACTAAAATGAGTTTTTCCTCTTGCAGCAAACTTTATATCAAACTCCTGTCTGAAGCCATCCAGTTCTCAAACACACCTTGATTTTTACACTCTTTTAAAAATACCAATTAGCATGCTCCAAGGGGCCATTAAATGAACCCATTACACTCCTGTAGGATTACATATCAAAGTAATTGCCAATTAGGATTTACTTAATTGTATAAAACTTGACAGTTTCGCAGTTTGTTAAGAGTTTTCATCCTTAATCTCATATATTAGTGCTTTGGTGTACTATTGGAGGACCTCATGGGTTGGGTGCCTACAATATCTAACCCAACAGTTGACACTACCCCTTTTCCTTCATTTTTTCTCACACAGGTACTGTACTTAGCAGTAAGTCACCGCCATGCACGCTCTCCATTTGTGACTTGTTCGCAGCCACACTTTTACCAACACAAAGAAAATGACCTGAACCCAGGCTGACTTTGCCTCAGTAGAATGACTTCTGTGTGTCTTTCAGTCGAGAATCCACCCCCCTTTTTTCTCTTTGACCTGAAAGCCTTTCTTTCAGAGCCATTTGCATCTGCTAACTGGCTATTGTTCTCACTAAAACGTTCACCATGGACCTGAGGTGGAAATGCAGGACAGTGCTATTGCAATCATGGCCTCAGCCATCTACCATTCAGCAAAATGCCCAGCGGGCTCTCCTCCACTAACGCACCACCATTCTTCAACCTCAACAGCTGCTTAAGGAAAATTGCCGTAAATCAAACCTCGCTGAGAGAGGGCATTTCTGTACGCGTTGCCGATTCCTTGTGTGGCAAACGAGTGAAGGCTAGTGTGTATGTGTGTCTGTGTGTGTGTGTAGGTGTGTGTGTGTCTGTGTGTGTGTGTCTGTGTGTGTGTGGGGCCAGGCTGGGCAGGGTTGTGACGGCTTCGTGTGAACCACAGTCCCCTTGTGTTGCTCTGCTATTTGTCACGAACAAGAAAGGAAGAAAACTCCTGTGTGAACCCACACGGATTTAGCCCCAGAGAAAGCAAGCTGGCAGTTGATTCAATGTAAAGCTCCATTCCCCAAACCCCTAATGTGGCTGCCTGGAGTGTTAGAATGGCCTATAACCCAGGCGCTCCCAAGGTTGGTGCATTCCATCCTGACTTTCGAACCATTCCACTTTTTCCCTTGCTCTCTCAGTGCCTTCTTGCAAGTCTTTCTTCAACCTTTTCATTCTTCTGCCTCTCTTTCTGTGCCCTCTCTTGTGACATAGAGGAAGGCATCGACAAACGAGCGTCTGATTTGATGCTTCTTTGCTACGCGGGTCCCTTTGATACCCCCACATCAGGGGATTGTAACCTCCACGACAGTCTTCCCATCTCAAAACATAACACCCACTGTACAGAGCGTGGGGGCTGGTGGGTGTGTGGTGGGTAGGGGCAGGGCTAGGGAGACTGGAGTGGACGGGGGGGGGGGGGGGGGGGTGCGATGAAGGTGGGAGAGAGGCAGAGAGAGGCCGCTCGGCCTTCTTGCCCCCTTCAACGCCCCCCGCCTAACCTCGCGGACGGTAATGGAACGCCGTAAAACGGTCCTTGTGCGACGACAGGGTTACGACGGGTGATTTAAACAGTGTTACACAGACACTCATGCACACAGGCTAACCCCCATGCTTGTAATGAGCAATACAAATGCACATGTGGAATACAGAAGATTGAGATCAATAGTGCTGCCTACTGGTGATCACTCTGGGTAATAGGAAGACTGCAAGTGTAAATAATGATGCGGCTCATCTTTCTGGCCTTTTAAGGGTTGGGGGAGAATTGCTACAGGGGAATTGTGAGTACCCGAAGCATGGTTTACTGATGTAAAAAAAAAAAAAAAAACCCTGAACCCAACACATTTTCAGGATTGCATTACGATTCCAATGCTGATTGAATGTGCTCTGTGTCTGTGATGCTGTCATATAAAGGGAAGGAGGGAGGGGGGCAGAGAACAGAGGTTAGGCAAGGGGGGAGGTTCAACGAAATAGTATCTGTATCAGCCGGCCACGGATTGCAGGGGCGCTCTTTCCTCTTTTACATTCAATCATAACGTTGTGTAAATAGGTGTGTCTGGTCTGTGAGTGATGTCTCCTCCTTAAAACATCCGTCTCTCTCTCCACACAATCACGCTCGAACGGACACACACAAACGTTCACACACACACACGTAATACACTGCTATTTCTGCTGCTATTTCCAGAGCAGAACTGTGGCCTCCAGCCTTAAGGAGAAGCGTGACTGGGACAAGACCAGCCTCTCACAAATGGGTTAGAATACTAATAGGCTAGCGTTGGAGTAGCCCGGCAAATGGGTCAGGACGAGCGGAATGCTAACTAGGCTAGCTCCGAGTAGCCTCCTTCCTTCCGACTGGGCGTGACTGCTCTGGAGCTTTCTCCGACATGTCACGTTGGCCGAGGCTGAGTGCCGATGAGTTAAAGGTCTGGCCAGAATGACTCCCTTTCCTTCTTTTTTAATTTCTATCTTTCTTTCTTACCTCTCAGTGTCTCTCTCTGTCTCCTGTCAGAAGAACATAGACACACCCTCTGATACACACACATGCGAAGGTGACTTGGATGAATAAGGGGCCACCTCTCTGAATAGCATGTGAACGCGCTGCTCCCTAGTGGCTGGTTGTGTAACTGCCAGCGATCGCAAATTGCTGTTGACTTAATTGACTCTAACAGGATGGAATGTTCATTCATAATATCTAGAATGCGGGCGTAAGTGAGCGCATAATGAGCGATAGGCGAAATGCAAGCGTGTGTGCGTGTGTTTGACTGAAGGGACTGACGTATAAATATTGACGCATGGCAAACAGATCAATGAGATTGAAAAAGGTCAGGGCCAACATTATGAGGCATGAGAGGCTAAATGCATTGATCATTTTTGACGGTCCTAATGAATCGCACGCACAAACACACACGCTAAACACGCACGCACACACTGCGGGCCAGATGATGAGAGATAAATACATTGATCATGTTTAAGCTGTCATAATTAATTTCACAGGAGTAACTGTGATGATAGCAAGCCTCCATTAAACAGATAAATTATTCAAATACAGGGACAGCAGGACCCAAGATGGATGACCGCCGGGCCATTCGAGCCAGCAGTCGCAGCCTAATTACAGACATCTCCCGGAAACTGGTCTGGAGTGATTTCTCAACAGCCCTAATGGCGAAATCAAAAGACTGTACTCAGGTGTGTGGGCTACTGTGAGCTTTCACTTCATTGTAAATATCGCCACTTTGTGGCTCCCGTTGATTGCAGTTATTTTCCGTTATTGTCCCCTGCAGAGGGCTGTACGAATCGGGGAGAAAAGGGATTAAAAGCCTACTTGAAACAAAAACATGAGGAGACTGCAACCCTTCAGAACACTCCGAAGTAGCTGTCAAGTAACAGCACACGTGACATGTGCCGTTGGAATCTATCTGCCACCCCACCAACCAGTTTCGCTTTGTCTCCTTTTACTTTCTAATCAGTTGAATTCAACATATCGGTTGAATATCGGTTTAATTTAACATTTATTGGTAAGGTCAACGCATTGTTGTCTGTCATTTTTACTTAAAAAGTACAAATCAGGTACACTTTCTTGTTCTGCTTTCTTGTCTACGATGGCCCATTCATGTGTGGAACATCCTAGCTTCGCTATTCTAATTTAACTGTCCTACTGCATGTTGTCCTTTACAAGACACTTGAGTACCCTCTTGTGGCCTCCTGAAAAAATCGAACAGGTTACTGGCTTGTGGGTACAACACACAGGTTGCGTGACATATGAAATCATAATGGAGGTGTTGCACACTGGAAGAAGGTTGACGTCAGCTGTCGCTACCAACTGCCATTGTGTTAAACTCCCATCAGAAGCAATGAACTGGGACGCTTTTCTGAATACCGAGATGCTGGGGATGATTTAGGCTTTCTTTAAATTACACCTTTGGTCATCTTCTTGCTACATTCTTGTGATCGATAATTAACAGAAAGAGGGTGAGTACCTTTATGTTAGGGACAGCCAGGCACGAATGGGGAAATAAAATTAATTCAGCACAAGCTTTTGATCTAAGGCCAAAAACCTTGAATCTGCCGTCAGGCACTCTCACGTCTGCGGTGTATCTAGCTTTAAGTAAATGTACATGATTAAGCTAACACACGATCAGCTTTAAACTCCTTGTTTAGTCTTTCAAAGCTGATGACAGATATACAAACCCAATTCACTACCACTTTTTATACTACGACCCCTCGGCCCTCCACAGAAATGGGTTTCTTTATTACTTACTCATTTTATTTTGTTTCTTTTACGACAACATCCATCCAAAATAGAAACAGAAACATAAATTACCATAAGCTTGTTGCATCTTGTTCAAGATTCAAACTGCCTTTTTTTAGATCTCCAAATAACTCTATGGGAGGTGTGGATTGTGGACCTACAATCGTTAAACAGTGACACAATACTTAGCCATTTTAATTCTGTAATCAAACATTTACAATTTGCAGGAGACTATTATGTTTGGAATTATATTGTCACTGAGGCCTGTCTACATTAAGAAGGTATTCTCATCCATATGCTTTGTTAAACGTGCTGAAATTTTTGCATTTTGTATACATGTTCCATTTAAGCAACCCAAAGTGAACATCTTAACATTATTCTCAAACAGTCATCATATTTGAAAATTGGCCACTGATCATTTGCATGGCATGAAAGACAGAAATCCACAATCTGAAGACTTCAACCACATTCTTAGTGTCTTTGAGGGTGATACTTCTTGAGACCTGTGCGGTCGTCTTTGGTTACTCCTTGTCTCTGCTACAGCCTGTGAAAAGTATGGTCAGATGCCTTTCGATTGGGTACTTGACTGGCCGGTCTAAAATGTTCCACTCTCTCACGGTGAAAAAGTGTCTCGTTCTGGCAGTATGTTTAATTTAATTATCTTTCTGTACTGTGAAGGATGAAGTTTGAAAGCAATTGGTTGTTGCTGAGTGGATATGCAGCTATTATGTCTGTATATTTCAGCACTCAGATGAACAATTTATGATGGCCCATATTGAAACACAATATTAGTACTTTCACCTGATAGGCAGTTTATCCAGGGCTGGAAGACAGGAAGCACTTAGAGAAAAGAAAATAATCATGTATTCAATTCTGTTTTGTGTTCATTTACTCTTCACTAAAATAACCTTTAATTAAATCCTGAAGTTACCAGAATTATTCATTACCTTGTGTAAACACAATTATGATGTTAAACAACCACAAATTAGCAATACCCACGAGCACTTACTTGCATTTGCCAAAGGGGTGGGGGTGGGGGGGAGTGACCAGGCCAACCAAGGGAACATTAGAGCAAGCAGTAGAACCAAGGGAACATTAGAGCAAGCAGTAGAACCAAGGGAACATTAGAGCAAGCAGTAGAACTGCTGGCAAAACACACAAAAACACAACAACACAGACTGTACCCTTAAGGGCAGATTCCCAATTCTTGTTGTCACAGTCACCCTTTACTTAGGAAAGATTGTGACTGAAATGTGTACAGTGGTGAGGCCATTAAAGACAAACATGTTCAACATTTCTGGGCTGGTGTCTTTGTTGAACGCGGCTCAAATGTGTTTTGCCAAAGGTCTAGGGGTTAATGAAATGTTCTGACAACTTGGCAGTGAGGAAAGATGCTAATGACAGTATTCACTTGCTCTTTAAGACATGAATCATCTACAGGCATTGCTTGCAAGGCCTGGACTCAGAGGGTTGCCATTGAAAAACAAACATTTGGATCTTCCTGGCTCTCTCCGCCTTGCTCTCTCACCTCATTCCACCTCATTCCCAACAGTGCTGTTGAGAAGATAGTAGGGTTTTATTAGCGCAGTGCGGACCACAGTGCCAGTGTTGCAACCTTCGCTGCAGCCACAATGTTTATCTACCACATTCTTCATTTCCCGTATTTTGGGATTTGATCTCCAAAGATCTTATTATCAGCTCAGGGGAGAAATGAGTTCCCCAGAAATGGATTATGTTGTTCCAAGCACACAAGATAAACTCATCATCATGCTTAATATAGCATTGATCTCATGAGGTGACAAGCATTCTGGTTAATATAACGTAACTCTGTTTTGCAAGCAAAGTTGAGTAAACCACTCTGCATATAGCAGCAAGTACCTTTGTCCTTGACAAGTAACATCAGCAGGCAGTGCAGAGAGTAGATACAAAAGACAGGGATTCCTTAAGGCACACCGGGATTTATTACTGACATAGGGACTTCAGGATTCTTGGGTAACTCAGTCAAACCTTTGTATACAGATGCAGAAGCAATGAACACTGTTAACACTGGATTCTTGTGCATTGTCTTTCTTTTGGTTTGTTTTTACATTTTAAGTGCAACAATATGCTTGTTTACACTGCTGCTTAGTGCTGAGTAGAATTACAGAATGTAAACACTGTGCAAACACATTTGCAATCATTTTAAATACCATATTTGCTTGCATTGAATGTGTAGAAGTGCTTGGGGTGTTTATGTGAAGCATTTATCCATGGGCTACAAACCTGCTACTAGACTTAAACTAAAGTCAGCCATATCATTACACTTAAGCAAAGCAAAGCATGTTGTGTCAATAACAACTATTCATTTTGGTGAGCAAAATGTTTATTTGTCCAGTATGATATTATATGTTTGAGGATGAAGTGTTCTTTCCTTTGCGGGTGTATTGACTCCTAGTCTTTAACACCAGATGCATATGATGTCATAGGAAATGCCCACCATGTGTGACACTCCAATGTAGTTTTTCTTTGCTTTTCTTTTCTTTGAATCCAGCTCTTTTCACAGTATGAGAGAGAGCGAGTAAGACAGAAAAAGATAAAGAGAGTGAAAGAAAGAGAGAGGAGGAGGTGAGAGAAAGACAGAGAGAGAGAGAGAGAGAGAGAGAGAGAGAGAGAGAGAGAGAGAGAGAGAGAAATGATGACTCGGACTCGATACATCTGAGCTTGTTATCCGGCCCTCTATAGATGCAGGCTTTGGAGGGTGGCTCAGATGATGCCTTTTCTACCAAGATGACCCATTTCCTGTGGGAACTCCAGCTGTAATCCAAACAGACAGTCTATAAGGGATGCTCAGCGCCAGGGATGGAGTATAATCTTCAGCGGGATTTAGGAAGCCTTTCTTCTTGGACCCCCAGTCTCTTCACAGAGGTTGGGCAACGGTTTCTGAAGGATATGCTGAACTGCCAACCACCTAAAATTGTGGGATTAGAGATGTCTTTTTTCCTTTCAGATACTTTGTCGTGTTGCCAGGATAAACTGTAGAATCAACATCAATTCGATTACATTCGAACTGGTACCACTTGACCAAGACTATTTACAGATGTGATTTACTTTTGTTGAAGACCATTCAGATACCATGCTTCTACAACCAACAGGAATAAAATAATACTTAATGGAATAATAATAACAACAATATGTATTATTATGACACAATAGAGATGCGTTGATCTGTTTCATAATCAAATACACAGAACCCAAAGTCTATACAGGGATACACTGGTGAACTCGATGAGAGGTGTGGCTGGCAGGGGGCGCAGACGTGATACCCTCACAAGGGTCTAAACTGCACTGCTCCCTATGGGTGCCCTTCTGTCCAATGGAAAAGATGGCTGGTATGAAGTGCCCTTTTTGCTGCCCATGCGTGACACCGCCTCAAAGGGGTGCCTTTTACAGTAGAGAAAGTCGAGCTGCATCACATGGAGTGCTGTAGATGAGCTCACAGGTGAGAAAACATGGCGACAATGAGGTGTGCTGGGGATAGATGAAATGTTATCTGGTGCAATGTGGGCCCCTTTACAAGGTGATAAACTTGAGGTTCCATTTGTATTCTGAAAAGAAAGAAATGAATTAGAGGCCCTTCTAAGAGTTAAAAGTGCCTTGCAATGGAGGGGGAAAAATCCAAGGGAAGACAAGGGAAGTTTATTTGTATAGCACATTTCAACAACGGGGCAATTCAAAGTGCCTCACATCAAACCAAAAGCATCAAACACAATCCCAAAAAAACAAGATTTAAACACAAGTAAGAACATGCATTAAACTCCAAGAAGAATATAAAAAGTTTCCCTGCAACGTGTCCTGTCAGTAAATCTCTCCCTTGACTTCCTAGAGGCCTGTGAAGACATTAGGGGTTCCACCAAACACTTTGATAAGATTGTTAATGTATCTCTAAAACCCTGCTTTCATTCGAAACACATTGTTTGGCCCTCAAACAAATATTTTCTGTTTCTGTAAAGGCATCAATCAGTTAGCCTAATATCTACATTGTCCAGTTTTTTCAACATACAGTATGTAGGCTACTCTTCAGGTTAGGTCATATTATATTGGGTTAATTGTATTTATTAGGTTAAAAGACAAAAGTCAATTATTGCCAACGACACCATAAAACAAAATAAAATGTACATTTCCATTGCTACCCTTGTGGAGCTCCATGTTTTCCATGTGCAAGTCTGCAGAACCTCAAGTAATGAGTGGGGTAGGTAAGTGAGTCATTGAAAGTGAATAACAACAATGTCCAGACATAAGATCTTTTTAATCGCTGAAGGTCCGAGCCATACAAATTAGCCAGGCACACATGATTGACAATATTCAGCCTCCAAATCTATTGTTATCTGTTTGGATCCAGTAGCCAACTGAAGGAATGGTGTTAAGTCGAAGTCTACCTCGTTTTTATTATGTGAGAAGCCCTACAAAATCTTTAAACGGACAAAAGGTCCCAGATATACAGCTGTGGAAAATGCTTCACTGCCCAGTAAAGTCCAGCCTCCTTATGTTGGTAGTAGGTTACTAGCAGAGCGAGGTGATGCTAGTGGGAGGTCCTACGGTAGAGCTCGTTGGCATGGGGACACGCAGTGGGAGGAGGAAATCATAGCGCCTCTTCCCCCCTCGTTTTCTTTTCTCCAGACCGGAGGCTGATGACCGTTCATTTTCCATCTGGCTCTTAGCTGCGAGGAACTTTCTCCATTTTGTAAAACAAGCAAACGAGATATGTGTGGTAAGTAGCCGTGCGTTTACATCTTCTTGTTATTGCCGGATGACCAGACTCGCTAACGAAGGCATGTAGCATTGCAGCTGTAGGTTAGCCAGACGAACAAGCATGCCTTACTGTCTTGGAAGACTTACTTGACCCTGGACTGTCGACCTTAACTGGTGCACTGCAGGCAAAATAATGACTTTTCCGTAAAACTGTTATGTAGACTGCGTTAACAGTCACAGTAAAAGCTTGTCAAATGCATGTGGGCCAGCTATATTATTACCGCTATATCGCACCTCCCTACATCTGGATGTTACTGTGTTCTCACACAGCTGACAAACTATCAAACCAGCTGCAATGTCAATGTCACACAAACGTTGGGGAATTGTAGTATTCATCTTCTATTGCTGGGACACTCGAGTGCATTGAAAGTGTAAAGTACTATCATGTCTCACTGCCTGCCTAGTCATCTCTGACCTCTTTTCGATTCTGTGAAACGTCCTTTTGTGCGTTGTAGGAATTTTTGCGTACTTGAACTACAGAGTTCCGCGGACAAGGAAGGAGATTTTGGAGACATTGGTGAAAGGTCTTCAGAGACTGGAGTACAGGGGGTATGACTCTGCAGGTAAAACATTATTAATAACCCTGTGCTGACCTGCATTGTGTTGTGTCCATTGAAGTTGAATCAAAGTGTCTCAAAATATGAAACAAGCTTTTGCCAGAACTCTAAAGATAAGTGAACAGAACAATGTAATTATTTCTGGCTCGCTTGACATTGTCGCTGCCAGGCATTGGAGTTGACGGCCCCAGAAAAAACGACAATGGTAGCATCTGCCTCTTCAAGAAGAAAGGGAAGGTGAAAGCTCTGGATGAAGAACTACACAGTGAGCTTGACTACAGAAAGGGGAACTTGCATGTTACTGTTATCTCTGGCCTAGCCCACCACAACTCATTCAGATGAAATAGACACTCACTGTTGGCGTTAATTTCTATTGGCGTGTGTGTGTGTGTGTGTGTGTGTGTGTGTGTGTGTGAACAGAGAGCGATTCTATTGACCTGGACACAGAACTGGATACCCATTTTGGGATTGCACACACTCGCTGGGCTACCCACGGGGAACCCAACGCTCTTAACAGCCATCCGCAACGCTCCGACAAGAACAATGGTGAGGACACACGCAGACATGTTGCACTTGCATGCACTAATGTGTGTTTTAGGGCTTCTAGCATTGTCAGCAGCCTATTTGTAACAATAGTAAAACATTTGTATGCACTTTTACTAATAAAGACTTCAAGCTCAAATCTTTGGGTGTCCAGGTTGGGCAATGAAGTGAGGTTTGCTTTCTGAGAGACACTTTAAACATCTGTTTTTCGACCCCTCCTCCTCTCCCATCCAATCTCCCCCATAAATGGGCCCCACTCCCCTAGAAGGGAATTGGAGGGGGGAGGGACAGCGAAGGCTGAAACAGCAAACATGAAAGCGATTGGTTCGTAGGTCAACGGTGACAGGTAATGACAGGGTTCGAGCCTCCACCTGCGCTCATGGACAAGCACCACCTGGAAACCACGCCCCGGGGGGGTGGGGGGGGCGGCTCTCCATCTGGAGCTCCGTAGCCTTGGCTCGTCCCAGGCTCTCTCCTCCTGTCGTTCTCCTGACCTCGAACATCAACAATAACCTCCTCACCCTTCTGTCTGCTCCTCCTCCTCCTCCAGAGTTCATCGTGATCCACAACGGCATTAAACCACGTCGGGGTGCGGAAAAGTACTGGTGCTGTTGTTTGACGGCTGGTATTTCCTGAGTGACAGAGGTCGCGATAAGTCGTGACTAGGTCGCATATGCATTGTGAATCTCCTTGAAGGCAGGCAGCGCAGAAGAGAAGGCCTTAAGGTTGACATCTTATAACAACTACGCACCGTCTTGGTAATGTGATCAGTCATTCCGGCCTGACCAGGTGATAGTCGTATGAGTTAAACGTTGGTGTGAGTATTTTTTCTGATGAAGTCACGTTGTATTTGGTGCTTTTGTGTTGCCCGTCTTTCAATACCCAGTCTGTGACTCAAGTGCGTGTCTCTCTTGGTAGAACTCCAAAGGGCTACGGGTTTGAGTCGGGGGACATGCGTGACTCACAGTCTGAGTTGTTTAACCACGGGTTGGATTGGCGGATATCGTTTCTCTTCTCACTGGGTGGAACGAGTCATCCAGCAACTGGTGAGCCTGTGTGTGTGTCTGAGTGGGCAGGGGGTGATTCAGGGTTTGGAAGTCTGGTGCGGTTGTACAAAGGGTGTGGGTCGGAGAGGGAAGACACTGGTGTTTGTGTGTGTCGTGGGTATGAGAATGTTTCCTTCCCTTCTCTTACGACCACAGTTGACAGCCCCCGCCCAAGCTTTGACGCACAAGATGACTTGAGGGCTTGTTTATGGTCCGGTCGGTTCTCTATGGCAGCGAGCTCCTCTCCCCTTGTCCCCAACGCCGTCTGCGTTTTTGACCAGGATATTCTGTTTGCCCTGGTTACCCCGGTTACATAATAAAAAGTGGTGCTCTTAGCGTTGCATCTAGCTAACCCTCTGGCCCCATAACTTAGACATCAGGGAGTGTTGGGCAATAAAGGTTGTGTGTGTTTTTTTTTGTTTTTGTTGTGTGGGGAGGCTCTGGCGCAGCTCCCAGGTGATGACTTCATTTCCCATAACCCACCCCTCCCTTCTTCCCCACCCAAGAAACCCTCAGAGGAGGAGAGCCTAGACAGCTGATTCAAACCAGACCTGATTTTCTTTCTTTTTTTTTCCTTGTTTAAATGGATTATTGTATTTATTTTGCGGCCCAAGTGTGTTCTGTTCCACAGTGACCAGAACCTATGGAACTGCTCTGTGCTTCCATCAGCGATGGTGACTTCTTCTGTTTTCTTTCTTTCCTAGGAAGGGTCGTTTGCTCTCGTTTTCAAAAGCAGCCATTTCCCAGGCGAAGCCATAGCCACCAGGTTTGAACCATGTCTTTTATCTCTTGGTGTGCGCGCACAAACACACACACACACGTTTCTGAACCCTAAACATCATTTATGGCCTCACTCCTCACGATGACCTATAAAACTGTCCGAGGTCGTCGTGTGGAAGGAAACTGAGTCTCATTTCTATTGAATCGGGTCAATGTCGAACAGAATAACGGTCTAATAACAGCCAGCAACTGTGGCACGCACTTACATTCACCACCGTAGCTCAAGTCTAAGAAGAACGTCTAGGAACTGTACACTTAGATGAGTCTGTGTCTTGGACACAAGACATGGTGGTTAGTCTTCATTTTATGGATATTCAGTCTGAAGTCCAAGACCAATGCTTTGGATTCATGCTAGAACTCCCCCACAGTAGAATAGCAGTCCAATAGCAACTTCTTGTCCTGGCTGGGCCAGCTAGTAATATCTCGAGCAGTGAGGGTAAAAGAGGCTCTGTAAAGATTGTTATAGATCTTCTGAGGACAGCAGGGGTAGGTTGGTGTGTGTGTGTGTGTGTGTGTGTGTGTGTGTGTGTGGGTATAATCATTGACACATGCTACCGTCCCGTCCCATCGTCCCACACACAGAAACACTTTTACCATTATCCATGATGTGAGTGGCTTTCCAGGAAAGTGTGTGCTGGACAATGAAATGTGTGCTGGCTATGGGTCCTGCTTGTGTGTGCGTGTGTTTGTCTTCCCTGGATCGTCCTATTCCCCCCCCTCGAACTGAACAATAGTGTCCTTCATTGCTTTGGTGGTTATGGGTTATGGGGGGGTCTTTCTCAGAGGGTAGGCCCGGCCAGAGAAAACAATTCCTGCTGCAAGCTCACGTACGTGAACACCCCTGTTTCTGGGCAGTCGTGAGTCAGGGGGGGGGTTTCTTGTGAAGGTGGTTAGCGCTCCAGATGGGCTTTTGAGGTGAAAAGCCACCGTTGTGATTCGGGGAAATTTCTGTGCCACATCCCAGCAGCAATTATTGCTCTGAGTGTGTGCGTGTGCGCCTGTGGTCTTGCATCCTTTCCCAACGGTTCTCAGTTTCGATGCTCGTCTCCTGGTCGTTCTATTTGTCCTCTCCGTCCCTTCGGCCCGTCTCCTCTCTTCGTCCCCTCGCCCCTTTTCATCCTCTGATCGCGTCCTATCCCTCCTGTCCCCTCATCCTCTCCCCCTCGTAGGCGAGGCAGTCCTCTACTGATCGGTGTGAGGAGCATGTATGAGCTGTCGATGGAAGAAATACCCATACAGTACAATACTGGTGAGTAGCAAGGAGACCTACGAAGTCATTCACTCACTAAATTACTAAGTAAAATACAAACTGTCACGCAGAAACTCCAACTAACTAGAAAACTTGTGTGTGAAATCACTTTTTGGCAGTCAAAAACAAACTGCTTTGTGGAGTTTGCTCAATTGATACTTGAGCAATGTGGGGCCAGGGTCACTGAGTAATAAACACACAAACACCTCAATGTAAAAACAAAGATATTCCATTTCCTGTAGACAAACAGCTCTGCCTGTCTGATATGTCAACACTGCATTGTGATAATTGTCACTATCACACCACCTTGCTGTTTACACTGTCACTACCATAAACCAGTTTACGATCGGAGCATTATCTCTAAATGACTGTGCATGTGTATGTACTTTCTGCAAAGCATTCACATGATGTTTACGTGTGCAGGTCATCTAGGCGTTCAGCAGAGAAACTTCCGGAACAGGGTGGACAGTTGTACCGCCCTGCATTCCGTCAACGACAGAAAGGCAGTGGAGTTCTACTTTGCCTCAGACGCCAGGTAAGGGCACCACAACATCAGCCTACATCCCCGATCGCCTGCAGTTGTTAGAAACTGACAGTTCCACCTTTGAGGGCGTTACTGATGCCTACGTGGCAGCTTGACATGGTAGAGTTAACAGTACCTGTTAACAAAGCATTCGACATCCTAAATCTGAAAGAGACACACGTTGCGCACAGTAAAAACAAAGTAAATATTTTGGAAACAATATATTCTGCCCTTTCCATTGCGTCTCCTTCGCTCTCTTTTCCTTCTCCCCCAAACCCTTTCACTTTCACCCCTTGTTTCTCCCTCCCTCCCTTCCTTCTGTCCGCTCCCCCTTCCTCCACCCCCTCCTCCAGTGCCGTCATAGAGCACACCAACAAAGTGGTGTACCTGGAGGACGACGACATAGCGGCGGTGGCCGAGGGCAAGCTGTCGCTGCACCGGGGGAGGGGCGTGGCGGGGGAGCACCCCCTCAGGGCCATCCAGACGCTGCAGATGGAGCTGCAGGAGATCATGAAAGGTTAGGGGGTCAGGAGACCCGCCCTTCAGCGGATCTGACCTGGGCATTGGACGCTTAGAAGCGGCGGAGATTTGAGATTGGTCATCTAGTTTTCTAGGCTGGAAGTAAACAACCGAGAACAATCATTCACACTTGCGAATTGCTCCACGTTGATGTGTGTGTGTTGCTCAGGGAACTTCAAGGCCTTCATGCAGAAGGAGATCTTTGAGCAGCCAGAATCGGTTTTCAATACCATGAGAGGACGGATCTGTTTTGACACCAACACAGGTACTAGTCACAACCAACGCTCGATAGGGGTCTGAGATGGGAGGGTGGGTAGGTGGATGCATTTAGAATTCTGTATTTGTGTGTGTTTTGGTGAAATCATAATGCGTGTATGTGCGCGTGCTTTCAACCCAGTTGTCCTAGGGGGGCTGAAGGACCACCTTAAAGAGATCCGCCGCTGCAGACGCCTCATTGTGATTGGCTGTGGCACCAGTTTCCACGCTGGACTGGCGGTACGTTGCCTGGAGATGAAAGGACCACTCTCATCCTAGCTAAACCCCTCCTGTCTTCTGGCTAAAGCGCTCCCCTGGCCTCATAAGGACACATCTAGGCGGAGTATATGTTGTGTTTGCTTGGTTGATTGGATGACCATCGTAAAAACATGTATACAATTCAGTGTCTTTTTAGTTTGTATTATATACATTTTAAGAGTTTCTACCTCATCTTCCGCTATACCTTCACACCTCTCATCCCATAAATGTTACAAATAATATCAACTTTGATTTTATGGTCTTGAACGGATGATTTGCATCAAAATAAAATGTTCATTTGGAATTGAACGTGTCTTTCGTGAGAGGAACTAAAATGGCAGAACTGAAATGTTGTTGCTTGGTGTTCCCAGACCAGGCAGATCCTGGAGGAGTTGACGGAACTCCCTGTCATGGTGGAGCTGGCCAGCGACTTCCTGGACCGCAACACACCTGTCTTTCGAGATGACGTCTGCTTCTTCATTAGCCAATCGGGTAACAGGGAGGGTGACAGGCCCAGCCCAGGCACCCTACCCGAACACCCTTTCCACCTGAGTTGTTCCTGGTTGTGCATGTGTTTTGAGTGAAATGTCCCTTTACATGTCCCTTAATGCTCCCCAGGCGAGACGGCCGACACTCTGATGGCGTTGCGGTACTGCCGGGAGCGCGGCGCCCTGACTGTGGGCGTGACCAACACGGTGGGCAGCTCCATCTCTAGGGAGACGGACTGTGGCGTCCACATCAATGCCGGACCGGAGATCGGCGTGGCCAGTACCAAGGTAGACAGCACAGTTGTTCTTTTGTGCATAGTTATGGCTGTTGCTGTGCCCGTTGTCATACTGTGTTTGTGTGTGCATGTGTGTGTCCAGGCGTACACCAGTCAGTTTGTGTCTCTCATCATGTTTGGCCTGATGATGAGCGAGGACAGGCTGTCCCTGCAAAACAGAAGGCTGGAGATCATCGATGGTCTCAGGACACTGCCAGGTCAGTCATATCTCCTTCCTTTCCTCTCCATTCCTCTCCCCTCTGACCCTCCCTACTCTCCTCCTCTCCTATCTATCCACCCACCCCTGTCCCTGTCCTCCCTCCCTCCCTTCTACTCTGCATCCTCCCTCCCCTCTCCTCCTTTCCTGGATACAAGGCGCTCCAGTCCTGCTCTGTTCTCCCCCTCAGATCTAATCCAGGAGGTTCTGAGCGAGGACGAGCACATCCGGTCCATAGCAGACGAACTGCACCAGCAGAGATCCCTGCTGGTTATGGGCCGAGGCTACAACTATGCCACCTGCCTGGAGGGGGCGCTGGTGAGCTACGTGCCACATACTCACACATATACACACATGGGATTGGTGCTACGTGTCTGATATGTGATTGGTGCTGTCTGGCTGATACGAGACTGGTGTTGCCTTCCATCTGTAGAAGATCAAGGAGATCACCTACATGCACTCGGAGGGCATCCTGGCAGGAGAGCTGAAACATGGTCCGCTGGCCCTCATAGACAAGCACATGCCTGTCATCATGATCATCATGAGAGACGCCTGCCACACCAAGTGTCACAACGCCCTGCAGCAGGTCACCGCCAGACAGGTGACTCCTCATCATCCACCCTCTGTCTGTCTGTCTCGTTTAGTCTCCCACTCGTTCTCTCTCTCTCTCTGTGTTTGACTCTCGTCGACATTTCTCACGTCTTGTTTTCTTGCACGCCCTACGCACCCTCCATCGCACCCCTTATTTGAAAAAGAGGCACCTCCCTCTCGGTTGTCTCTCGCAGTCACACCTGTGCCCACCACCCCCTTCCCTCCCCACCTTTCCTCTCCTCCCAGGGGCGCCCCATCATCCTGTGTAGCCGCGACGACCCGGAGGTGAGTCGCAAGGCGTACCAGACCATCCAGCTGCCCCAGACGGTGGACTGTCTGCAGGGCGTCCTCAGCGTCATCCCCTTGCAGCTGCTCTCCTTCCACCTGGCTGTGCTGCGTGGCTACGACGTAAGGAGACCCGGGGAGGGGGGCTGTAGCTGGGGTTAGTGGAGGGTGGAGCAGAGGGCTTCCTAGACGTATTTAAACACCTAGAGGTGTTCGCATGAGTAGGAGTGTGTGTTTCCTCATCTGTGTGGTGGACAGACAGACAGATAGACTGACAGACAAAAAGTTGGAAAAGTTGTTGATTGCTTCGCTCTCTCTCTATTCCCCAGGTGGACTGTCCTAGGAACCTTGCCAAATCTGTCACTGTGGAGTAACTACTGGATCGTCCAATGACAACAAAATCAGTGCAATTGTTCGTGCCATTCTGTGTCTGACTGTGCTTTGGCTGCGTGTGTGTGTGCGCGTGTGTGCGCAATGTCAAGATCCCTTCTGTTTACCAACAGGTGCTGAGCCAAAGACACTCAGAACTGTCTTCTGATTTCACTTCTAACTTAAAACAGTGAACAGGTGTGCAATACCTAGAAAACACCAAGGGCTCCTTTGTGTCTGCGAACGACAGATCGCATTGCCTCGGTGTTGCCGGAACACACGAGAGCGCACACCAAACGAGTCTCGATGAAGACGCAGCCTGCTCCCACGGGCGCTAGAACAGCCCACGGAGTTCCCGTACACGGTTTACTTGTACGTCTCTGATTGATGCGCTGGGATCTGCGTTACAACCCCTGGTTTGAGCCAAAGAGCAGCCGAACAGTCTGTGCCAGGGCAGTGCAGTCGAGTTCCATATGTGGGATTTCAACAACAAAAAAAGATAAACATTGGTTCCTTGTGGTACGCTAGCTGTGTTCTCTCAATCCTGGAAAGCTGGGAAACCGTGTTTTCTATGAACTGATTTTACGTTTGATAAGCAGACCTTTTTCTAGAAATCTATTTTAGTTCAGCCTATTTTCTATACCAAACATATGCATTCCAAATATATATATATATATTCTAAATGTAGAAAAGTTTGTTGTCTTTTATATCAGATTATTTAAGATGTTTGTATCATTTTCAGGGCCAGAGAGTCTGCCCCATAATGTTTATAATGTGTCATGAAAGTGTTGAGTTGCCTTTTGAGTAAAATGCTGTCTGCATGCAGGTAATGAATGTTCCTTGTATTAGATTTTGATGTCTGTCAATATATAAAGTACGATGAAATAAGTATCTGTCGGTGTTTCTAAAAAGTCCCAACGATAATAATTGTTCTGTAGATCTGTTTCAAGTCATATCTTTTTACCCCAGCTCTTGAGGTTGAAGATATGTCTACGTAACAAGGTGTATATGAGTTCCCTGTTGTGACAATTTAATTTAAAAAGAATCCCACAGCATAAAACTGAAGCCCCGGAGCTAACTCTGAATGTGATAGCTGTTCATGAAAAATTCATTTTTATGAACCAACCTTTTGACCAGATTACGGATCACGATTCCGCTCAATGTGACAGATTTGTTTGTTTTCCACTCCAGTGCTTGCCTTGCTCCGCACTCACTCGGCGGGTAAACAAATCGCTCAACCGATCCGTGAACGATATGGAGATCTCAATCTTCACTGTTCGAAACAAGAAAACATCTCCGCGGTCTGACAAGCGAGTAAAGACAAATCATTTAAGGACTCTGGGAAGATAACACCATGGCTCTTTAGTCTTTTCAACAATACTGTCGATGGAACGAATTGCTACATCGTAAAGCTGTGCAACGGAGTGAGTCGCCTGGTTTTATTTTGGAGGTGCTGATATCAAGATGGATTTGAGTCACCCGATGATGCTCATCTTTAAACGTGTTGCTTAGAGGAGGGCAAGAGGGCGACGGTGACTCACATTAATAAAAGGATCCGGAAAAAAAACATTTGTTCGTTTTATTGAACAAAATTCAAAGATCAGAGCCGTAAACATGTCTAGACTTGTCTCTCAAAGACAACATGACAGGCGTTGATTTTAAATGGCATTACTTTTTCATTACTGGCGCACTGACAAACTCAAATACAGCAAAAATGTAATTGAGAAACGCAGGCAGAATACCAATATAAATGGATTAAATACTATTGTAGTTAAGTCTTTGGTAGGTTTTATACAAATTGAGTGTGGGTGAGAGAGGCCAGAAGAGAGACTCACATCTCATGGAAAACTAGAATGATGTGGTTTGCGTGTAGTTACCAGTAAACTGAACTATGCTAATGCAGCATACAAACATCGGACTACACTCACTGGTACATTCGACTCATCAGTGTTTATAACGCACAGCCATACCATCACCTTACTCTTCAATGAGAAGGTGGCCGCCTCTTTCAACCGCTTTGAAATGATCTATATTTCCATTGTCTGAAAAAGACTTGATGATTAAAGCTGTCTGTCACTAGACACTCCTAATCGAAAATGACCTCAACACAGTTGATTCCTGGTCTATTTCTGAGAGGAGTATTAACCATGACAATGTTTGGATGACAACCTTTGTCACCAACATGCGGCTGGGTCATTGAGTCCACACTGCCACCTTCTTGCAGTGCTCTCTGGATTCGGCATCTGGTAGTTGATTGCTTTGGTCTGGATTCCCTTCCCGGTCCACTCTGGTTGCATGTAGTCTGGTCTGAAGTTAGCTGAGAGTTATGGGGAGACAAATACAATCCTGGCTTCTCTGTATCGACCAGAGGTTGCAGCCATCTCCATGTTGACTGTCAGTCAAGATTCCAGTTCTGTCAAGCAAGGCCATCACACTTCGCCATCGTTAGCCAACTCTTGGTAAAAGTATATTTTTTTCCCTATAGGTCCTGTCCCCAAATAATTGCCTTGTTTTTCTTCCTTGCAAGCTGGTGCAATCGTGATAATGTTCTCACTAACAGTTACGGTATTGAGGAAGGGTTTGACTTAGGACATTTTCAACCTCTGTGTCTGTTTGTAACCCATTCTTGGGGATACAAAAAGTGACTTTGCGACGTTGTGAGGCTAAAAGTCTTCGTCCATGTCTCTGTCCACCGTCTTGCCAGTCTTCAGAAGCTCTGGACGATACGTTCTGCCTTCCTGGCCTCGGCACTCAGGTCTCCGAAGGTCTCAAAGAACTGCTCCATCTCGCGCTGCAGCGTAGCGTTGCGCCGGTCGGCGTCGGAGCGGGCGCGCTCCACGTTGCGAATCTTGATCTCGGCCACGCTGTGCCAGCGTCGCTGCTGCGCCAGGTTGGCCCGCAGTTCTGCCATCTCCCCCTGGAGGGCCTCGTTGCGCTGCTCTAACCTGAAGCGAGGCGAGGGGAGTAAAGGAGAGGGCAAGGGAGGATGAGAAGAGGGGGGTGGGGGGCAAGAGAGAGATTTTGAAAGAGAATGTGTTGTCCCTTCATGGTGGACATTGTTGAACCTGAACACTCATGCCAATAAAACATTAAACTGAACTGAAGGAAACATTGAATTGAATGGAGACTTTTCAGCGCTACACACACACTGGTACACTGAAAGTGTATGGCGAGAAGTAAAATTCAGCTTAAGGTTTGTTATCGCATGCCTAAACCTTTTTGGCATTGAATGAACTGCAATGAAGAAATCAGCTGAGGATGACATTAAGTAAGCAGACGTCCACTCACCTCTGAATCTTTGTCTCATACTCGGCCCTTTGCTGGGCCATCTGCTGTCTCAGGCTAGCCAGGAGGCAGTGGATAGCCTGGACCTGAGGGGCCGGGGCCAGGGGTTCCAGGGGCCCAGAGGGCAGGAAGACCTCTGAGCTACCCGTGCTCAGTGGAGGGTCTGTGGGGACAGAGGAAGAGGCAGGGGAGTTGGGGTGGGGGTCCTCGTCGTCTTCCTCCTCTGTGTTGGATCTGAAGGAGGTGAACCTGGCTGGGCGCTGTTTTGGACTGGCTCCGCCTTCAGCGCCCACAACACCACTCCCGCCGCTGCCACCGTCCAATGGCAGGCCCTCACAGGACGACCAGGAACTGGTGGAGTCTGCTTCCAGTTCGAGCTCTGCCTCTTGCTTGGTGACAGAGAAGCCACCACCCTCTTCCTCCCTTTCACCCACCTTGCTCTTAAGCTTGACCGACCGAACATCTAGGTTGTCGTAAACCGAGAGCGTGCTGTCCTCCTGAGTCTCGCTGCTGCCGCTCGTGTTCCCAGCCAGACCCCCCTCGCTTGCTCTTTCTGCCCCCCAGCGAGGGTCCTCCAGACCTGACCAGCCACCAGACCTGAGCCTGGTGCTCCTGCTGGGGCCTGGGGCCAGCTCCAGGTCAGCCTGGAGAGTGACCGTGGAGGCCGAGGTGTGGATGGTGGAGACTGGGTGGCTGTGGTGGGGGTGGGAGGGGGGGTATCTGTGGCACAGAGCTCCAGCAGGGCTGACAGGGGAGAGAGCCTCAAAATGTGGCAGATCGGCGTTGGAGGGTAGGGGGAAAGGGAACATGGGGCTCTGGCCAGAGCCCCTTCTCTCAGCGATGAGAGGGAGGGAGAGCTGGCGGGAGCAAGGGGAGGAGTGCGGAGCTCGTTGCTGGCAGGTGGCAGGACAAGGCTGAGGAGGCCATGATTCCCCTGTACCCCTCCTCCGGCAGGGGTAAGAGTCGGGGCGCGACGGGCCAGGCGGGGTCCCGGATGCACCCCCCTCCTGGGAGAAAAGACACTGGTGTTCCCTTATCAGCTCCAACATCAGCTTCTGCACGACAGCCGCGCCTGTATCGAAGACATGCACACACGAGGTAGAATCCGTACTTGCGCTTAGAGCAACATTATCACATTCCTTATAACGCGCGCACACACGGTTTAAAGACACACATGCTTGTGCGACAACAGCAGAAGGCACACAACTAGTGACAAAAGTCTGTTGACAGAAAGCGAAATAATCCAGAGGCAGATGCTATATCTGCCTGTATTTGTGTCTGTCCTTGTGGTATCCTCTGTTATATCTGGCCTGTTCTGTCTGGAAACGTCTCTAAATCGGTCTCTGACCAGGTGTTTGGCTCTGTCTTCTTTTCCTCATCTGACTGTCTAAACGGCACACACATACACACAGCAAGGTTTCAAACTGTTTACTCACCATCCTGTTTCAGCGTTTAAGACTTAAAGAAGACATCAACAAAGTCCTAAACAACCCACACACACACCTCCTATGATACTCTCCGGGTCTTCCGCTTTAGGCCGGAGGATGTTCGGTCCAAATACGGTGGCCAGGTTCTGAGTGCTCATCTTGTTGCTGCAGGAGAAGGTCTGGACCTCATTCAAGAACCTGCAGAGAACCACATTAACTTTATAGATCGCCGTGGGACAGCGGGGAACCAGCTTCTGTGGCTATATTGGATAGTTAGGGCTGTTCCTGCTGATTAAACCACGGATTCCACACCGACGATGACAGAGTGTTTTTGGTGCAAGCTTGAAGTTCCAGGTGACAAGTTGGATACTTACTGGCAGATGTAGTGGAGCAGGTTGAAGTTGGCCACTGGAAGCTCGTGAAGAAGACATCTGAGCTCGACTAATCCCTGGATGGCAGAGAGAAGAAGGCAGGAACATGGAGGAAGAGAAGAGTTGGGACCGAGGGGAAGAAGGGGTCAGAAGATAAGTATGGTTCATCTTCAAATCTTACAGCGGCGAATCACTTCATCCAGTCCTTCATGCAGTCATTCCGGATGGGATATAAATGTTCTGCACCTGTGTCCTCTCGGAGGATAGCTTCTTGCCGCACAGGAGGAAGTCCTGGTAGCGGGAGAAAGGCACCAACGGCTCGGGTAGCTCTCTAAGGTAGAGCTTTAAGAGGGACGCCACAGTATGGACGTCTGTACTGCTAGGATGGAAAAAACACAGTTACAGACGCAGCAGGAATACACACACACACACACACAGCCATAGGACAAACACAACTAAAAAGGAGTCTGAGTTTATCCACTCCAAATGCGTCTTTCATCCAAGCGCTCTTCTTCAGGGAAGCCTTCGACAAACATCCGTTATACTTCGGTCTTCGATGTGTCTTACTCTGGCAAACTACGAATTTGGCAATAGTAGTGCAGGTGACCTACCTGTCGAAAGAGGGCTTCTCGCCGGCATCAAAGGCTTCTTGCAGCTCCCTGACCAACGTGGCCTGCCCCGGCTGACGAAACAAGCCCACCTCCTGCAGGCCCTGCTCCCGGATGAAGTCAACGCACTGCTCCACCACCAGGGGTGCCATGTGGACACCGTAGCGCCGCTCGTAAAGCACCGTTTCCTCCAGACGCTGGCCAAACACCCCTGTGAGTGGATAGGAGAGGGGGAGTGGGGGGGATCAGAGGAGTCAGTGAGGAGAAGGAGAGGATAGGCAGGATGGAGAAAGGATGGTAGCACAATCAAGCATCTACCACGATCCAGCCTGATGTCCTTTTGCCCTTGCCAACATTTGAAACGTTTTGGAGGTCAATGTCTGACATCTAAATCCGACAGGGGTCACAGGTACGTGTCTTGTGGTGGTTTCTTTGGGGGGTGGGTGGGGGGATACTCACTCCGTCTGAAGCTCAGTACCCTCTTGATCTTCCTGTAGGCAGAGTGGGACAGGTAGCTGCCCGTCCGACCGACGCTTGACTTGATTTCAGGCATCCTCCCCTCTCCCGTCCTCCCCCTTTCCTCTCCTCCCCCTCTCCAGTCGTCTCCTCTTCGGCTGACGCTTCTCTCCGTGGAGGGTCAAGGTGCCTCGTTTTTGTTCTTTGTTCTTTTCTGTCGACTTGCTGCGTCTTTTGCGGACTCGCTTTGCTCTCTCTTTTTTACTCAGGCGCAGTCTCTCACCCCACGGACCCGTCCTGCGGTGCTGAGGTCGTCGCCGAGATCGAATCGTGCGTGTGACAGCTCAACGCTCCGGGCTGTCTTTCCCCCCACCCCCAGAGCCGAGTCACAGGATTAATGTTCGATGCGTGTGTGCTCAGTGTAGCTTCCTCTAGCCCCCCCCCAGCCCCCACCACCATTTCTTCCCCACCCGTCTACCTATGTTTAGGAAACTCTGGCAGACATAGACTCTGTTCTCTCCCTTCATCACTCGCCCTCTCGCCAGGTAAACAGATGAGTGTCCTTGCTCCCGAAGACTGGAAATGAAGGGAGGCTGTCTCTCTTGCTCTCTTTCACCCCTCCTCCCCTTCCTCTTTCTCTCGGCTGTCAATGTGACCTAATCTGATAAAGGAACATTCCTTTGGGAGGGTTCATCCGACAAGAGAGGTAGCATAGTGGAACGTTTGAGCCATCGCAGATCCTCACACAGTCAGGCATTCCACGTTACAATCCTATCAGCAGAGTGCATCGTGGAACTAGGAGCTATGCCAAGACAGTTACTCCAAATGTTGAAATATCCACGTTACAATTCCTTCGACAGTTCAGTCGGGGGAAGAAATGAACCGGTTCTTAGCACTGCGAGACGAAAAATGATCTATCCTGTCCAAAGCAGAGCAAGGGGAACGTCTGAGAAGGATCGTCTTGTGTGATGAGTTAGGGCTGCTTGCTTGGTTCCTTCATTGAAAAAAGAGGCTTGCCAGGGATGTATGTGTGCGTCTATGCCTGCCAGCTGAACTCATGCCCAGGGGGGGAGCGAACAAGTGAAGTATCCGGGGGGGGGTTCGGGGGTGCTCGGGTGGTTTTTCCTGAAGGGTGGGACTGGTGTTGATGAGGACGGCAGACATCCGTGAGGAAAGTGTTTATCACTCCGTCTCTCCTTGTTGCTCCTTCTCTCTGTTGCTCTCCCTCGTTCTCTTTCTCGCTCGCTCTCTGAGGAGGAGGTTGTTTACATTCCCTTGTTGCCCTGCGATGATGGTCTGCTGTTGTCGTCGCTCGGGCTGTCTGGCCCCGGAGGAGCAAGGGCTGTCTGGCCCCGGAGGAGCAAGGGCTGTCTGGCCCCGGAGGAGCAAGGGCTGTCTGTCTCTCTGCTTCGTGCCACCCCTCTTTCAAGCCTCTTCGCGTCGCCTTGTCTCAGGAATGTGCCATTGTTTTCCTCTGCCAGTGTCTCATATCTCTCACACGCTCACTCTCTGTCTCTCTGACATGCACGCGCAATCTCCAGTCAAGTGCTCCCTTCTCCCCTGCCTCTGGAGCCTCCTGCCGCACGCACGTGGAAGTGCTCGGCCTCACGTCCTCCCAGTCCTGCCGGTTCTTCTGTTCTTTTCCCCAACTTTGGCATGTTGTTCCCGACCTCTGGCTCACCGGTCGAGAAAGCGCCGGAGCGTTGTGTTTTGCTCTCATTTTTCCCTTTCACCCGTAGACTCAATCCCCCCTCCCCCCGCTCTTTTTCCCCCTCTTTCCTACGGCCTCTTCTCCTTTTCACCTCTTCTCAGCAGACCAACTACCCCCCCCGCCCCCATATACACAACTCCGATACCGCTCGCTGGAACGTGTCCAAGTTGTCGCCACACTTCGTCACACTGCGTTGCGTGCGCCTGCCTGTGGGGCATGTGTGTTTGCATGTCTTTGCATGTGTGTTTGTGTTCCACCTCCCTAACTCTTGATAATCATTACCACACCAGAACAGTGTAACAGATTGACCAAAAATAAAACGTGTTGAGACGTGCCCCCTTGACTGCACACACTCTCCCACCCGGGTGCTTGTCCAGACCCTGTGACTGTAGCAGAGGTGGTTTGGAACAACACCTGCTCACGATTAGGGCTTCCTCTTTGTCCGATATCCATCCAGCCTTGATATCTCCCATTGACCACACAGACATCCTTCTAGTCTAATGGCACAGGGGGTAAGCAGCACAATCCCGGTTCAACGCAAGATCGTGTTCCACAGCATTCTTCTCTAGTCGGCCAATAAGATATCTCCATGGCATGTTTCCGTCATGTTCTAGAAGAGGGTTAAGTGTGTGTGCGAGCGGAGAACTACCCCCACCCCCCTTAACTGCACAAGGCGTTTTGGAGAATTCACCTGGAATGTTAAGCTCGCTGTGAAAACCTTTGGCCCAGGAATTCACCGCGCTAACAAGTCAGATGCTTACCTCAGGGACCAGTGATTGAACGCAACAGTTATGGGTCTGGGGTGTGTGTGTTTTGGCGCGTGCTGATGTGAGTCAACATGCACACAGAAAAAGACCAATACAATGTGGACGCCCCTCAGTAACTCAGTGTACAGACACCTGCTTGTTGAACCTTTTGATACAAACTTGTGGATTTTCACATGTAGCTGGTTCCCTCTTAGTTTCTATAACTGCAGTCATTATTTCTAGAAAGGCTTTTACAGATGGTGGAACACTGACAAGGGGGATTTGCTTCCATGACTGGGCAAAGAGTGCCAGAGAAACACTCCATAATCCTATGGGCAGTCTTCCCAGAAGAGTGGCAGCTGTTGCGGTCACAAAAAGGTGTCCGGCTCCATAGTTACGCCAATAGTTTTTGGACTAGGATTTCCAATCAGCTCATATTCATATACAGTATATCTGACTGATATATAGCCGTATCTATTTCATGTGTGTGAACCAGTTTGTCAGTGTGTGAGTCCATTTAGAGGGTGTCATGGCGGCTGTTACCTGTGAAGGGGATCCAGACCCCTTTGTTGAGGGTTTTCAGCCACTCCTCCCCCTGGCCACAGCTGTTGGACAGGAAGAAGTAGGAACCAGGACTGACCAGAACGTCCCTGTTCCCACCTGAGGGAGAGAGGGGTCAGGGAGAGTCGGGGGAGGGGAGAGAGAGCGCGGGAGAAGGGAGGGAGAACAGAAAGGGGAGCAAGAGAAAGGGGGGGTTATAGAGAGCACGTGAAGAAGATGGAGAAAGGGAGAGCGAAAGAAGGAGAGGCCCGAGAGAGTGAGAGAGGTTTCCTCAGCAATAACACTAAATAAACATATCATATGGCTCTAGACTTTATATTAGAGAACCAAACAAGGTCTGCAAGCATTGGTGTGGTTCAAAGTCTTGATTAGCCTGAAGATATATCTGTCATAGCAAACAGGATGTATTTGTGGTTCTCTGTGTGTGTGTGTGTGTGCGCGCGCGCGTGCATGCGTGCGTGCGCACGTGCGTGTGAGTTCTCAAAATTGACCGTAACTGAGTCCAGACTCCCTCTGCTGGGCAGGATGGCCCGATATGACTGACACACACACTTACATGGCATACACACACACGCATGCATGCACGCACATACACACGACCACACCCACAAGCAAGCCCATGTGGATAAGCACTCTCTGAACGTACTCTCTCTCGCTCACTTTCTTTCCTCGTCACAAACACACCCTGGACACACACACATGTCAGTCTAAACTCCCAGGCCTGTCAATGGGCTTGTCATGTTGGTCCGTGGCAACATCAAGGAACCGTGAGAAAGACAGGGAACGCAACTCCGCCACTGATGTTAATCGACTCCAACTTTCCTGTCATGCGAGGGAAGCCGTTCACGGTCATGTCCTCCTATGTGTGTGTGTCTGTAAAGTATTGCTTGGACACCAGCCCAGTGGATATCTGAACCCCATCTCATGTCCCAGCACTTCCAGGGTCCACCAAAGGGGAGACATCCTCATTGATTTTCATCATTTAATTAAAAAAGACACTCTCATCTGAGCCTTTTTTCCTTCCATTTTTTCCCCCTCCGGGGTTATTAATCATGTTGTGGCTCTCTTCCTGCGGCAATTAAACTATGCTCTCCACTCTCACATTCTCCACGTGAGGGAGAGAGAGTGAGAGAGAAAGAGAGAGAGAGAGAGAGAGAGAGAGAGAGAGAGAGAGAGGGAAAAGGAGAGGGAGAAAGGTCATTAATAATTTGAGTAAAGGCATTTTTGTCAGCACCTGCCAGAGTTGTAAAAACAGTCTAGATAATTAGCTTATCTGTGGCTACACTCTGTCAGTGTCCAGACTTTACATTAGGGACATTGCTGCAGGCCGCTGCTGTTGCAGTTCTCCACAGTGCTCTCTGGCCTGTGCAAGAGAACGGCCTTCTTTACCGACAGCATCTCCTGCCAGCCCGTCAATCCAACTGGATGAAACCGCGTCTGTCCTGATTGGGTCTCTGACTGCCTCTTTCTCCTCCCCCCCCTCTCCTGTCCTGTCCTGTCCTCTGCTCTGTTCTCTCTCTCTCTTTTTCCTTGTGTTCATTATTTTGAGTGCCCCCCTCCCATCCCCTGTCCCGCATCCATCAAATTGCCAGTGTAAATCACATGATTCGTTAGCGCAGCCTTTGATCTCCTCACCCTCACTCCCTCTATTCCTTCATCCACCCGTCCCGTCCCCCACCTTATTCCTCACTGCTCATTCCAATCTCCCCACCCTAACTGCAACCCCGGTTTGACCCACTGCATCCTAACAAGATGCCTCCCCCATCCTGACCCCCCCCAAACACATCCCCAACACCCCTCACTCCCCTGTCCCCTCTCTACCATAGTCATCCCACACTGATGTCATTCAAGGGCAACATGACGTGCCGTAATCCATTACACTATGTCCTAATCCTCAGGGGACCCCACAAAGAATGTTTGTAGGGTCATGTTGGGGAGGGGATGGGCGGCGCATGAGTGCATGAATACATGTGCGTGTCTGTCTACATGCACTTGACAGGTCTGCTGATATGTGTGTTTGAGAGAGAAAGACAGAGAGAGGGAAACATTTGCGTACACCCCACTTTCCCTCAGGGTGATCTGACTCTTCTGTGTTGCCTTCTTCATGTCCCCACCAGCCCACACAGTCACAGGAGCAATCCAGCACAGTCATCAACGTTTAGTGCAGGAACTTCTATCGGGAGACCGCGGAAAACACAAGCACACAACGCATCTGGTTTACCTCTTGTGATTGATTTGATATTGGAAATGATCCTCAAGAGCCAGGAGCCACTGCTCACTAACTTGTCCCTCGAGCGATTAAGGAACGCTTGTAGTCCCTTGGTGGACGTGGAAATTGATGTTGACAGACACTGGGGTTGCCAGAGCATGTCCAAGCTTGCGTCTGTCCAAAGACGCCGATGGCATTGGAGAAGAGGATGATGATGATGATGGTGATGATGATGATGATGATGATTAGTGTTACGAACACGAGGATCATGAAAACGAGAACTTTGTTGATGAGTCATTGCTGATGACGCTGTGGATGAGGGTCCTGCCGCAGATGAGGACAGCTGATTGGCCGAGCGTGAGCTCCAGAACTCACCTTTCTGCGCTGCTCTATTGTACTTCCAGGACTTGAAGCAGGTGAGTCCCATTCTGCAGGTGTGTGGGTCGGGCTCTAGAGATCTCCCCAACCAGCGCCTAGCCAAGCCAATGCTCTCCTCCAGTAGCCACTCTCACATCGTCCATGGTAGCCATCCGAGTGGGGGCATGGATTCACACTCCTCTACTTCCTGTTGACGGACCTCCCTCCTCCTGCTGCTACCATCCCGTCGCCGTCGACTCCCTGGGTGAAGACGTCCTTGTGGCAGCTGACGCTGGCCGTCCCGCTCCTTCTCATGCTCTGCTCGTTCGCTCTCTCACTTAACCGCCCCCCCCTCCCCTCTCGGTCTCTGTCTCTCGCTCTCTGCCTCTCGCTCCCTTTTTGAATCTTGGGCCCCCCTCCCCCTTTTCAATTCTCCTCACCTTCCTCGCTCTTGCTTTCTCCTACTCCTTCTGTCTCCTCCCCTTGTTCATGTCCGTTCCCGACCCGCCCCCACCCCTTTTCTCTCCCCTACGCTTCATAAAAAAAACCTGTTCCCGTTACAGTTGTGGGAGAGTGGAGAGGGGGGGTTAAGGGGGGGGAGGGTGGGTCGGGACATACAGTGAAGGCAGGTGGGTGGCGGGGTGTAGGGAAGGGGGGGCTCTGCAGCAGATGAGATCCTGCCAGAGCCAGAACATGGCCTCAGCATCTCTTCCTCCTCCTCCACCTCCTCTATCCCTCGCCTCCCCTCATCCGTCTCTCTCTCCCTTCTTCTCCACCAGCTGTGATTACTTCGGCACAGAGTCGCTGGGCAGAGGCAATTTCCCTAATGTACCTTCGCACCCCCCACCGCCACCCCCCTCGACTTCCCCCCCCAGACCCTCCACCCTTTACACTTCTTGCATTTAGTATAATGGCCATTGATGGGAGTCTCTGTCACACACAACACACCCTTGCACGCACGTGCGTGGCACACACAATGACTGAGGCAGTAAAGAGGAGAACGGAAAGCCAGCGCATTCAACTTTTGAACCGTCGTCCATTATGTTATAAGGAGTATCTCTCCCTTTCTCTCTCTCCTTCTTCCCTTTCCTCCCCACCCTCCCTCCCATCACCATAGATTTACAGTCCTTGCCTGGCAGATTCTCGGGGAATTATCGATCCGGGAGAGAGGAGAGAGCTTGACTTAGGTTTTGGTGGCGTGGCGAGTGCTTCTGCCTGTTGGCTAGTCCAGGGCCAGAGGAACGCAGGCCCACCCCAGACTGGCCATGTCATTGGACGAGCGCAGCACCAGGGCACTGCCGTTTCAGACAGGGATGACACTTGAGTTTGACTAGGTAGTGGGATTCGGGTTGGTTTTTTTTGTCTCTCCCATGTTTCTGGGTGATATAGGAGCAATTCTGGTTTCTGCCTTGGTTACAACATGGGACAATTCCAATTACGGCTGAGAGCTTTCATCCCCCCCCCCCTGCTGTGTCAATAAACCCAAGAGAACCCGATACACTCTTCATCAAGGTGCTTTGTGAGTGTGTGTGTGTCTGTGTGTGTGTGTGTGTGTGCGTGTGTGCGTGCGTGTCTGTTTGCAGGTTTGTTGTGAGGAAGCTCTTCAGAAAATGAAACCAGTCAATCTACCCTGACCCCCCTCACTCCTGCCCTACGCCAAAACTACCTACTCGTTCAGTGTCACACACAAGCACCCACACAAATTTGTCATCCTCTCTATTTGTGACCATTCACAATAATAAACTACAGCACCTAGCAGGTTCATTTTCATTTTTCATCATCTTGCATTAAGATCTTAATCCCTAATCTCTCTTTGGTCCAACTCAGTTCAGTCCCTCTCACCAGGCTCGAAGACTCAGCGGTCAACTGGGGGATTTGCTTTGGGACAGATGCATTGATTGGATTTAGCTCACTGTCAGATGTACTTACCGTCAAATGTTCCAAACTGGATGCGTCCTCTGGTTGAGTGTGTAAGCTTTTCAACCTCTCATATTTCTGGATCTTTGAGATTTGTCCGATAGCGACGTGATCTATCTGTATTTCCAAACATTTCCTCTAGAAGGCAGTATGACACTGGCTGAACCTTGCTGCCCTGCGTACTGGGCTCAAGTGGTTCATGCTGATTGTAATCATTTTTGTCCAGTTGGTTTTTCTTTCCTTGGTCAGGATGAGGTTGATACTGGATGTGTGCTTTGTGGAATCAAATGACTGCCCCTGTTGTGTTTTGAAGCTATTCTACCTCCTGCTAACAGACTTTGGCAAGCCAGTTGATGTAAGTTGACAGTTTAATTCATCATGACTTACTCTGAATAGTGAATAAGTATACTGAGTTTGGGAATCAGAAATGTCTCACTAAAATAAATCAAATCTAAAAATGGCCAATTATATTAAATCTTATTACATTTTTGACTGCTATTTTGATAGCCATCTGCTGCATTACAGGAGCCATTTAAAGGACACTCTGAACTAGAATTTGAACACCCCCTCCCACACCTAGCCCCCACCTAAGTGGGTTGGTGGGGTAAGGTATTGGCTAGGTGGGTTGTGGTTGAAAGTGAACCCACACAACAACACAATCAAACCACTGTTTAACAGAGCCGTCTTCACCAAAAGGCTATCAGACAGCAGTTGAACTAGTCATTCATTTTTCTTGCCTTCAAATAATGACACCTTGTTTACGTGAAACCAACTTTGTTGGCAGACTTTGCATCTTTCTTCTCAGAGGCCACATTTAAAGGCAGACTTATTTATAAAACAGAGGGCTAATGTTAGCCGAAACAGCGGTCGTAAACTTTAGGGTCTTGCATGTCCAACTGACTATGCCTTCAGCAGGGTCGGATCAGGGCAGGACATGAATTTGTGTCAACACCATCTTGAGAGTCTTAAACTCTTCACATACAAACAAAAGGTTTGTTTTATACCCCCCAAAAAATTATATCACCCATCTGTCACTATGGGTCATTTGTATGGGTGAACAAAATTCTCCAGTCTCATATATGCACATAATTTCATAAGAGACAGAAATTTTACTCAAACACTGCACTGCTTGTCCACCTAGAGTCGTGTTGGTCTGCAGGTATTTTCAGGTGGTTAGAGGACGTGGGAAGAATGGATGAGGTGAGGTTGATGGGGTTGAGGTGGGTGGAGGTGAGGTACTTCTGGGCGGCTGGCCTGTTTAGTTTCGGCAGCCGCCCGTAGCAGTACAAAAATGGGTCAGTCAGATAGAGTCCATGGCGTTGGGGTTGGTTTTGGAGAGAGGTTCAAGGAGGTAGTGAAGTATTTTGGGGGCTTGTCTACACAGGTGTGTGTGTGTGTGTGGGGGGGGGGGGGGGTAAGAAAGGGGCAGATTAGGTTTGCGGTGGAGGCCAGGACAAGAGAGAAGGAAACCGGGAAGGTACCAGTGGTAGAACATCAATAAGGGTAGCGATGACTGGAGTTTGGCTATGGCGGTGGGATGGTAGCCGGAAAGAAAAGAAAAGATATTTTATCAAGTAAATAGGTGTGTAGGCAATTTTATGAATCCTATTCTTTTGTATAGGCAATTTTACTGCAGGTGCAAGAGGTACGTTTGCACCCCCTACTGTTGGGATGATAACAGTTCCAGTTTTAATTGAATGTATAAAGAAAATTAAAAAATGTTTTTACAACACTTTGAAGTGATGTCAGAGTTGTCCTTGTCCAGCATGAAGGTGCTTATTACAAGGTAGTTCACATCAATTGACCTTTGTTTAGAAATGACTTCTCATTTAACCTCATATTTTCTATCATACACACTAATTAACACACAACAATTGAGACATATATCAGAAACGTGTCAAAACAAGTATACATTGTACCCTAAGCACTATTTGTCAGTTATAGTTTGAACTCCATGTTGACCTTTGACCAGAGGGTGACTGCTTTTTGAATGGGAGGGGCAGAATGGTCCCGACTGTGTCGGTAAACACAAAAAAAGATTTATGAATATATTTCTGTATCACTATAACAAACTGGTGTCATATTTTTATAATTGTAATATTTCACACGGGCTAAAAACAACTTACTTATAAACTCAATTTCCCGTGCATGTGCCAACAGTGTCGTGAAGACACATCTTCCCTTTGTTCCTGAACGACAGTCGCCATTTTGCTCGTTGGCGTCGTAAACATAACGAGCTAGTAATCTAGCCGAGCAAGCTGACTTCAAATATCATCTATCTGGAGGGCACAGTGTCTTATTACAGAACTTGAAATAACCAGTTGTTAAGGTGGGGATATTTTTATATTCAAGAGAGAAATGTAATCGCTATACGTTACGTCAAACTCGCTCACTGCCTAAACAACACACCGTACAGTAACGTAGCCCAGTTAGCCTAGATTTGACGTCGCCATTGACATATTGTGTATCGCCTGCGGCTTCGCATGTATTTTGCTAGCCAGCCCAATGATGGCTAGCTCAGAAGGCTAAATAACGGTACTTACTAGCAAGTCAACTAACCAGCGACGGAAGTGTTTCGTCAATATGATTTTTGCCACACTAGTATAGCATTATCTACTTCAACCTTCCAATCCCACGCAAGCTACAGCTTGACCACTACACACTGCAGCCAATTAATGTAACTTATCTGAACTAATTGTTTGCGACATCACATAGTTTAACTAGCTATGCTTTAGGGTTAGATAGTTAGCTCTTAGTAGTTCAAGTAGGGACACGCCTTAAGTCAAGGTGTTGCTTTACAGGAGCAACCCGGCGATGGCTATCAAGCTTTGCCAGGAGTCAACATTTATTGAGTTTAAGTTGCTAAAATGTACTCTGATAAATTCAGTCACACGTAATTGAATAGCCATTTGGCTCTGTCCACAACGGTGTTTACGCTCACAGCTAAAGGGGTGTCATTCTATGATAGACGAGCCATCTTCTCACTGAGGAAATCGGAACTCCTCTATCCGAGAGCTGGAGCACGGCCACTTTGCATTGCAGCTAACTTGGTATTAACAGTGTAGCTAGTACTAAAGGAATGCTTGGGGATTAGCTTTCTGCATCGTAACTTTTTACTGCATTCTATGTGTGGGACTCCTTGTTTGGCAGATGCGGCGGTCGAAGCGGCTCCGCTCGCCCGATGGCTGGGTCCAGGAATACAGCTGGGAGGAGAAGGTGGAGGTTCGCAAACGTCTGCGGCGAAGCTCCCACAGCGGCGACCGAGACAAGAAACCTCTCAGACAATATCACCACTTCAAAACTTACGAACGGTAAAGTATATTTTTGTGACGTTTTTTTCTGCATGGAGTACAGGCCAGTGACTTGAACTGAAAAAGAGGCGTTCCTGCGTCAACGTTCAACTGAACATAGAACGTCTGGGGGACATTGTCCAAGTCCTCGAATGAATCTTCTGGTGAAGGAACATGGCGTTAATAATTTAATATATACTTTTGTCCACAGTAATGTATGAGTAGTTCCAGTAGAAAGTACTGAAACGTAACTGCATCTCAGTTATCAAACTTTAAGAAAAGGGATTGAATCGTAAACATCAGAAATCTTTCTAAGGTTTGGTGAACGTTTAGTTGAAGCTTCTTTCCAACTGTGTGCATTTTGTCAGGTCCCAATATTGTGTAATTCCCCAGATTCTGTAATGTTCCAAGTCATCCACAAATGCAACAAGACTCATTTATCACGCACAGCCACAACAGCATCATTCTACAAATGTTTTCTGTCTCAAGACACGTGGCTCCCACAACTTTCCTGTGAAGGATTGAATCTTCAGTGAGTGACAAGTGTGCTGCGAGGCCTAGTGGGGTATTCGGTGGAGGGATTTACTATTAAAGCATTGACAGTTGCCGGCATTCCAGTCAGGCGTCTTGCGAGCGGAAAGGGTCGACCAGGCACTGCCTGGTCCCCAGCGCTAAGAAAGACCTCCTTCTCCTGGTAGATACACCATACCCACGGTGTTTCGGAGGTGAACACACAGCCTGTATCTCTGCTGAAAGGTGCCAACGAGGAACTGCATCACCGCTGCCACCAGTGTTGGCACCCTGACCCCATGTTGACCCTGCCTTCTCTGGGTTGGCCCTCACAGTGCTCCCCTAGTCAGGCGCCTGCTTTGGGAGAGGAGTCGATGTACAAATGAACATTCCCTTTTTGCGGAACTGCCTGGATGTCCGTGCTCAGATGATCGCGTGAGCTAACCAGCCCCTCTCTTCCTGTGTTCTCCAGGTGTCGTGTGGAGCCCAGGAGACTGGAGGGCAGGGACCAGCGGGCCAGGGAGCCCAACGGGGCCCCCGCAAGCCAGGGTGCCCACAGCGACCTCCATGGGGACCCGGCCAGGGGGGAACCGGCCAGGGACGAGAAGAACAGGGAGTGGCATCATTACAGCAAGTCGTCGGCACGCAGCGGCCGGAGCCACAGGAGCAGCCGCACTCGCCACCGGTCAAGGCGCCACAGCCGGCACTCGGACTCGGTATGCCCCTCCAACCCCCCCTCCTCCACCTCCCTCCTCCTGTTCCCAGTCCAGCTGTACTGCCTGCTCCGTCTCTAAGTGCTAGGATGTAGGCCTGCTGTAGGCAGTAGGACAACCATCATCTTCGGTTGTTGGCGGATTATGAACAATTCCGCGATATTCATTTGTAACCTTGCAAAGGACTATGATCTCATTTCAAATGGCTTGATAGTTTGAGCCAAAGTAAGAATTGGGCTTTGCTTTGGTTTTCAACCTGCATCCTGTAGCCATCAAGACCCAGGATGATGCAATTGTCACTCTAATATAAATGTCACTTCTTCTCTCGTTTACAAAAAACAACAACAACTTCCTGTATTGTTTCATGTCTGAAAATGTTGTCGCCATGTTTTTCTTCTGTAACACACACCATGTGGTGCCACCTGTGCGTTTCTCGGGATGCGTTTGAATTGTCTGCTGCTGCCGCCGCCGCTGTGGCCCCGCCCTTCCCCGGGGGGCGTCTCAACTGCACGCTGACGAAAACCCTCCTCTCCCTCTCCGCTGACGAACCCTCCCGGGCCGATGAACACCGCCTCCTCCTGTCCCTGGGCCTCGTCGGCTTGTTGATGACCGTGATGGCGCCCCGTTGCCGCCCCCCCTTCCTCCGCGCCTGCCCCGTTCGGCCGCCCCCCCCCTTCTCGCTGCCAACCCCCCCTACTTCAGAGGAACCAGAGAAGGAAAAAGTCCCGGAGTTTTGAGGATGACGAGGAGGGTCACCTGATCTATCACAATGGACTCGTACTGAAAGCAAGATGTACAGCACACCCACCTCTTTTCCTCTCTGTCTCTGTATATAACCCTTCTCGTTTCATGTTTCACCAGAGCGTAGGCTAGCTTTGGGGCGTTACTGGGGGGAGAGGCCGAATTCGCCCTCCCCCCTCCTCTTTAGCGAACTGTATGCGGTCAAACGGTTGAGTTTTCCACACTCTTTGTTTGACTCCATCGGTGTCGTTTCTTAAACGAGGCAAGCTTAGAGAGATCAGCTAGTTTAGCCAGCGAGATCAGCCAGTTGTGTAGTTTCAGAATTGACTAAAACCACCGTTAACCTGTGTGTGTGTGTGTGTATCTACATCAAGACGACAGCTAGTCTAGTCAGGCTGTACGTTCAGTAGCTCCATTCTACCATGCTGACTGTGGTCTTGCCGTCCATAGACGAGATCATGTCCACGCTGGGAGAAGGAGCCTTTGGTAAGGTGGTGGAGTGCAAAGACATGATGAAGTAAGTGACGACAGCGGTGTCAACACCATCTAATACTAATAATACAATATAATAACACAATCCTTACAGTCATTTTCATATTATTGTATGGACTGTAATATGTATATGTATTACTGTATCACTGACTCTCAAAATGTGGTTATTGTCATCATAAAGTGCCTCCTTGTCTCTGTACTATTCCTTTCTCCTCGTTCCTTGGTAACCGCCCCTGTTCCAGAGACGGGTTCCGCGTGGCACTGAAAATCATCAAGAACATTGACCGGTACCGCGAGGCTGCCATGTCGGAGGTGGAGGTCCTGGAAGAGATGAACTCCCTAGACAGTGAAGGCAGATTGTGAGTCGACCAAGGCTTTACCAACACATTATTATTGTTATTATTACTGGTAATAGTAGTATTATGTCAAATATTTCTATCATTTTTCCTGAGCTCAAGGATACTTTACAATGGTAACATGGTACAAAAACATGGACAAGCACAATGTGAAAAGAAGCAAGCAATCAAACACATAAAATGGAATATGATTGAAAATGCATAACAATAGATTAGGGAAAATGACATTGAGAGAACCGATATGTTTGAGTTGGATTTTTGATTTGGGGAGATGGACGTGATGCTGTGATGACACAGGGAGAGTGAGTTCCAATTTTTGGGAGCAGTTACACTCCAAGACCTGCCACCCATAATAGAGAGACCTGTTTTCAGGATAGAGTCCTACCCAGAAGACCTGACAGAGCGAGTCTGGTTGTAGGAGGAAAGCAGTTCACTGAGGTGGAAGACCATGGCAGTGTCAAACTGTGTCGCCATTTAAAAAATGCTAGCAGTTTTGCCTTTGATACGAAATGGTAGCTAGTAGCGCTTTAGGTCAGACATGATAGGAGTAATGGGAGCTGACTTCCAGCACCCACCTGAGAGCAACAAGCCAACTGTCCTGGATGAAAGCAAGCCTCTCTCTTCCTCTCTTCCCGCAGCGCGTGTGTGCGCATGCTAGACTGGTTCGACTACCACGGTCACATCTGCATCGTGTTCGAACTGCTCGGCTTGAGCACCTTTGACTTCATCAAGGAGAACGGATTCCTGCCCTTCTCCGTCCACCAGATCCGTCACATGGCCTATCAGATCATCCGAGCAGTCTGCTGTAAGCTCCGCCCCCTTTTCTTAGCCGCCTCGATGTCCCACATAGATGTTTGGATGTTGTCTGTGTTATTTTCCTCTTTTGTTTTGCCACGCCCCTTTGTCTTGCGTCTGCTTCTGTGCGTGTACAAGAGCTGAAATCCCTTGAATGTGTGTGTGCTTGGCCAAGCTGGTTCTGGTTCCGATGCTAACGTCACTACAAACAACTACAAAGCCTCAGATAAATGAAGTCTAGCCAGGAAACATGTGGCAGATTTTCTTGTAGAAATGTCCTGTCAAAATACTTCAGATGGCTCCATATCTCTGTATGTTCCATCGTCTCTGGAGCTATTTTGTGGGGTTTGAAGTCTTTGTTAGTTCTGAAAGCAAACGCAGTGTGCATGACGAGCTGAAAGTCACACTGTTTCCATGGTCGTGCTCCCAGTCCTTCATAGGAACAAGCTGACCCACACGGACCTGAAGCCGGAGAACATCCTGTTCGTCAGGTCGGACTACGACATCAAGTACAACTCCAAAATGGTACGTCGTATTGCGCTGTGCTCACCGAAGAATGGGCAAAACGTGGCAATCTGCGTGCCTAACCTGTTGCCCACGACACGTGTGTGTGTGTGTGTTTCAGAAGCGTGACGAGAGGACACTGAAGTGCTTGGACGTAAAGGTGGTGGACTTCGGCAACGCCACCTTCGACCACGAGCACCACACCTCGGTGGTTTCCACGAGACACTATCGAGCGCCAGAGGTCATCCTGGGTGTGTATAAACACATACACTCGATCTCTCTCCATCATTCACACAGTACCTCTCCTATGGTGGGTCTAAGGGTATATTTTCATGTGGTATGTCTGTTGAAGTGTCTGTTTTGTGTCCCCTGCTCAGAGCTGGGCTGGAACCAGGCATGTGATGTTTGGAGTCTAGGCTGCATCCTTATCGAGTACTACCTGGGGCTCACTCTCTTCCAGGTAGCCAGGGAGCGAGAGAGGGTCCCCACAGCTGAACTCTCACCTCACTACTCAATCAGTAGCAACACCCTTCAGGTCCGACACGGACTGACCCTTTTCTCTGCTGCGTTTCAGACCCATGACAGCAAGGAGCACCTGGCCATGATGGAAAGGGTTCTAGGCCCCATACCAGCCCACCTGCTACAGAAAACCAAGTAGGTGCTCACTTCCTGTGTAAATGATAGTCGGTGATCGTGCAGGTGAGTTGGGGGTTATTGGGTTTCCTTTCTGAAATAGCCTCGTTGTGCTCCCCATGTCATCTGTTCTGTTCCAAGACTTGCCAATTTGAAACTTGGAAATTCCCCCCATGAGAGTTGTAGACTCCCAGGTTGTTGCTGTTTGCATGATGCTCCGGTTGGGCAGCCTTTGGGAGGATTCTTTGAATGGCGTTTTTCTTTTTGCCTGTCTAGAAAGCGCCGCTACGTGCATCACGAGCGTCTGGACTGGGACGAACACAGCTCCTCAGGACGATACGTCAGGAAGCACTGCAAACCCCTCAAGGTACCAACCAGTTATTCTTCCCTTTTCGAGCGCTCCTCAGGAATTCGAATGTATGCGAAAGCCAGGTTCAGCGAGCCAACTGGCTCCGCCTTTGGCTGCTGTGTAGATTGACAAAAATTGTGTGGGTGTTTTAAACCCCTCACTCCTCACTGGTTTCTCGCACCCTGCCCCCCCCCCCACAGCAATACATGTTGTCAAAGAGCTGGGATGATGAGCAGCTGTTCGACCTCATTCACGGGATGATGGAATACGACGTATCCAGGCGTCTCACCCTCGAGGAGGCTATCTGGCATCCCTTCTTCGACCCCCTGAGACGGGAGAGGCGGAAATGACCTCGGCCTGCGTGGCCCCCCGCATGCCGTTCGGACAGGGAATCAAGGCGTAAACGCGTGCGCAGACACACTGCAATTTCTCCAAAGGAGATTCGTATAGACTGCATCAGTCCTCCTACGAGATTACTTGTCTGTTGACTTGCGGCTGTATGTGTGACTGTTTTCTAAGCTTCTATTTATGTCCTTTTTCTGTTGTAGTTTTTTTTTTTGCGCCGTTGAAGATTTGTTTAATAAACCTGTTCATGTTCTTAAACTTGATCCAAATGGTGGCTTGCTTTCTATCTGTGACAATACCCAATAACAGCTATGAAGCCAGCAGAAAAATACATCGACCTGGTTGATAAAAAAACAATTTACCAGGATGCCTGGAGACACTTCATGTTTGAGATATAGAAATGTGATTGCAATGGTATTTTTCAGCCAGGTGATGGCAACAACAACACAAACTAGCTAGATTCAGACAAGGATTTCAGGGCATGGAGATTGACCCATCCATGTCTTATTGATTGATTGGTTGGTTGATTGATTGATTTATGTATCATTCACTTGACAGTAATAATGTGTTCATGTGTTTCGTGTGCCTTCGAAGGCCCAAATTATTTTCTTATCCGGAAGTCGAACGCAGAGAATATCCCTTCGTTTTCAAGTGAGAGGGGAGCTGGATTTAACGTGAAGCGTTTTACTCGTGCAAGTGAACAGGGGAGGTTACTTTCTTTTCAGGAGTGTACATTATCTCCATCCTGTGCAGGACTGACTGCACGGTCCTGACTGCGCGTAGCCAATCATCACGGTCGTGCAGCCATCGCATGCCTTGTGGATCTCTGTCGAAGATGCTCGGCTATGAAACGGTCATTCAACTGATGAATTAACTGCTTTAACGAAGACGGTATCTGTCCACACCAGCTCTTATCTCAGGAAAGCAGGAGCAGAAATTCGATTAAGGTTTACTTTTTGCCGTCTTCAAAATGGGGAGTCCGTCAAACTCTGCGGAAAAAACGACGAAGTCTAACACAGATACATTTAAAACTGAACACTGTAAGGGTAGTTTGCCCACGGTGTTGATTATTGTGTTGTGGGTATGTTCCTTGGTATTTTGTTTACTGGTTAACTTCAAAACGTCCCACCTGGAATACAGAGTGCGCACGCTGGAAACGGAGAAAAGTGCTCCGCAGCATCCCGACGCTACTGCGCTGGATAAGAACGGGACTGTGTCTAATCTTCAAGTTACGATCGAAAAACTTGTGCAAGAGGTAATGTTTTGTTCACATATAAATGCTCTGGGCCATATTCCTGTCTTCTTAATACAGACACGGTGATATAAAGTGTTGAGGCGTGCGATTTGCACACCAATGTGGAACACAAAGTGCTTTACGCAGATAAATAATCCGTTTGGAGATGGTTCGTGTTAACTGTCATCTCTAGTCAACTGACTGAGAATAAATCTTTAATGATACACTTGGTAACAAAACACCATTTCATTCATTCTTCGCACATTGAAGCCTTTCCCGCCTTTGTCGTCCTCCAGAGGCTGAATCTCCTGCTTCCTAAACTTCGCCTAGCCAGAGAAGTCGTTCCTGAGTGCACCTGCCCCCCAGGTAAATATCCTCCGCTCTGGCTGGTGGCTCCCACCACCGTCATGGATGCTGATATCATGTTAAAATCTACAGTATATAAACACATAATTTACAGAATAGAATGCATCAGATTAATTATGTGCATCGCTGGTGTATCAAAGGGGTGGACGCAGCAACAAAGCGACATTATTGTACATTTTGCTCAATGGAAGTGGTAGTATTATTAGCATGATTTGATGCCAACCTGCCTCAGCTGGTGAAAATGTCTTGATCCGTCCCTGCTATGCCTTGTAAGTGTTAGCGTAGCCTGTTTATCGGAGCGTGTGTTTGTGTGTGGAGATCAGCAGAACAATAGCAACCTGGACTGAGTGACATCGACGTCCAATCTGGCCCAAAGGCACGACGCTGTTTATACAGTTGACGCAGCAAAAGAGAAAAAAAGAAAGAAAGAAACACTGACAAAAAGAAAGAAAGACAGAAAGAAAAGCCTCTCTCATATCCCACACATGTGGAAGTTATAAAGACTCTGTGAAGAAAAGAAAATGTGGTCTCACGTCCACTGAGACTGCTGCTTGACGGAACGGATTTATTGTGCAACCTCGAGCGTAGAACATTCTGATTTATAACCCTCCTTCTGAACGAAAACGGAGAGCACAGGCGTGTGCTTACCCGGTCTGAATTGGCACGGTTTCCTATACGCGCTCATGTTTTCACTCTTGTTTTAACGCGGTTTGGTATTTCATGTCGGAGATAAGCTGTGTGAGGCAGACTTACTGCGTGGACGTGCCCCACGGCTGCCATCCGGCATTTAGCCGCGCGCCACGCATGAGCCTACAGTGATACAGCTCACCTCTGTTTTGATCTTGTGCTATCTATTCCAAATTACTTTCTCTTGAGCGCACCTGGTCTTTCACCTTTCACGCTGCTGGTGGTTGGGGGGGGGGGGTTCTTACCAGCGATCTTGACTTGACTTTGCTGACTCCAAATTATAGAATAATAATTAAAGAATAATAACGATAACAAAGATGGTTCGTTAAGGCCCTGCAATTTAGCTGTTAACACCAGCTGCTTCTTAAGAGGGCTATTGCCCTGCATCACCACATAGCCAGGCTACATTCCTACTTAAAGGGGTTGTTGACTCAAACGGCAAAATCACATTGGTTTCCTCCTGCAAGATCCCTTCTATGGCTGGCAATATCCCTTTAAGCTGTTTGTGGGAAGGCCGCTTTGTAATGTCTGCTCCTCACACGCCAGTGTCTCCAAGCGATACAGGTGGTCCCTGGGCCAATCTCTCCGCTCTCCACCCCTGGGATTTCTGAAGCCATTCACCCTCGAGGAGCCCTGGGACTTAGCTTGTCTCAGCTCAAGCGTCTCCATTGTGCCTCGTCAAAGAGACGTAAGGAGGGTTTCAATAGAGCCGAGCTTTCTGGGTTTGGGGGGGGGGGGGGGGGCAGTAGAAAGGCCTGCTCCGGCGCTTGCTTGTTTGCTGCGCCGACAGCCTTCTGTGGTGAAGGAAATAGACAAACCACTCTGGGTAGAAGAAAAAGTGTTTGGCGTCCGCGTCATGTAGTGTTGAGGAATGGAGTTTGATGCTCCATCTGTACTTAATGGCAGCAGACTGAAACTCAAATATAATGGAGGGTAGTTTCCGGTTTCTGCCCTAAAGAATACATCGTGTTTTACTGTACAAAATGCCTGGGCCGATGTGTCACAATATATCACTTCTGCAACTGGTGAACTGTTAAGAATCTGGTCTGGGGGTTTTTTGGGCTCCCCCATGTTCACGATGAAAATATATTTGTCTTGCATGGTAAGGCTGCTGGAATAACGCTGTCTAAATCACTGAACATGAGCTCCTGTGTGAACAGTGAACTCTGTATGAGCAATACTAACAACATTGACCACAGTCAGGGTATTATAAACACCTTCTGGCATGCTCCAACAGTACATCTCATGTGTTGACCAAGGGTCAGCTATCCCTCATCTGACTGCATTTGCCTCTTCTAAGCCTGCAGCCGCACAGCCGTACTTGAACCGACTAGAACCCCCTTCAACATCGCGCTGCATGCTCTCTCGGGTCTCTTGTGTTTCATAGCTGCAGCTTGACTTGACCTTCAGGAGGTAAGGGTGAAGGGGAGGAAGAAAGATAAGCTGAAAGAGACAGAAATGAAGGTAGAGAGAGAAACAGGGAGACGGTTGGCAGCATGTCAACTGTGGGGCCTGCCTCAAGGCTTCATGGGACGGATGTTGGAGTGGTTAGTGGTGCATCTCCTGAGAGCTGCAGAGATGGCCAGGGTAGACAAGCTGGAGAGTTGTGTGTGTGTTTGTCTTAACATTGCCTGTATTTGATCAAAAAGAGGGTGGCTCATTTCATTGGATAAAAGTACTATAGAAAGAATGACAATGTAGATAGGGGAGAAAGTGATGCAAAAAGATGAGCGGAACTGAACAATCTTCTTTTACAGACTGAACGATCAACGGCTAGTATTTGGAGTCTCATTGAATACAACTACAGGTTTACGCAAATGCACAGTGGGTCTGCACTTTGTGCTGAACTTTGTGGTTCAGATAGGAAATGGAGCAATGTTTATATATATAATCAGTCTGTACTTATTTGTCTCAAAATATGGGCTAAAAAGCAACAATAAAAGTTTGGTCCTGAAATGACGTTTATTGGAAGCATCTGTCCTTGGGTCTGTGGGAGGGCATGTTGGCTGGTGTTCAGCTTTGCTGTAAAAAAGTCTCTCCTCTCCCCAGCTCTCCCTCTCTCCTCTCCTTTCTCTCTCCTTTCCTTTACATTGTCTCTTTTCTCGCTCCTCTCTACTCTCCTTCTCCTCTATCCTCTGCTTTCATCTACTCTCCTTTCTCTCTTCTCTCTCCTTTCCTTTCCATTTTTTCTTTTCTCTCTCCTCTCCCTCTCCTCTCTCCTGTACTTTCCTGTACTTTCCTTTCTCTCTTCTTTCACCTCTCCTCCCCTCTCCCTCTCGCTCACCTCTCATCATGGATTCTCCTTCCTCTCTGCTCTCCCCTCTGTTTCTGTCTTTTTCCTCTGCACACCTTCGCTCTCTTCAACACACCTCACATCTTCCCTCCTCACCTCCCCTCTCCTCGCTCTTTCCCTCCCACCCCTCTCGCCTGTGTCGGCATTTCACAATTCCAGTGAATAAACGTGAGGCCTCTTAACTCCCAGGATGGAAGCGGGGGTATGGAAACCATTATGGCATGTTGAGTTTAATTACCCAGAATCTGAAGTGATTGGAGTGGAGGACGGTGAAAGTGCAAGAGAGAGACAGAGACAGGGAGGGAGAGAGTGAGGGAGATAGAAAGAGGGAGGGAGAGAGAGAGAGAAGGAGGTGGGGAGTTCTCACAATGCGGCACCGTCGTTCACCGCTGATGTGTGGATGTTTCTACCATTGTGCCGTCACTTGACCGAAACAACTCAGTCTTTCTTGACAGGGATCTCCTGACGATGGTGTTTTTGGCCTTCAGCATGCGCGGGCGTGTGTATTTGTGTTTGTCTGCCTGTGCGTTGGCACTTGCATGCTATTATGTCTACGATGGCTTGCCCCTTTTGAAAATCATCTGTTCTTGTTCTCGTCCGTCAACACAGACTCTCCTCCTGTCCCGCCCAACAAAAATATCCCCCAGACCGAGTCTTCAGGGTCATCTGGGGATGGTATCCCCATGTCCTCTGATCTATGGACGCGTGAGGGCGTGGATTTGAATGAGTGAAACGCGTCAAACATGACCGCTTGGCATACGCTCAAACTCTCAGCTCCTTCACCTTCCTTTTAAGTGTTGCATAACCCCTTGACAGCTATTCTCTGACTGACGACAGACTGGGAATGAGTTGGATAGTCCACGCCCCGTTTGTCTTAGAGGGAGTCTCGTTTTCAGGCTACGGCACAATGTTCTCTCCCTAATCCCAACGCCCACCTCCACATCAGCCTCCTTGCCACCCACACACACCTTGTGGAGATCTGATGTTGTTAAACTAGTTTGGAGTGTAGCAACAAGATATCTTGATGTCTATGTTGCTCGAGTTTGATTTGGTACCGGTTATGGCAACATTCTTGTCCTACAGACAGGGAAGCATTTTAAGAATTTAAGTGGGAAAAGAAGTTAAATGGCATTTGACCCACGTCGACCCATTTTAGGGTGGGGTTTGGTATTTCAGATGTGTGTGTGCATGTGTGTGTGTGTGTGACAGAGAGACATAGAAGGTAGCTGGCCTGACCCTATTTTCACAGCCAGAGCCAATCTTAATAGCTGATCTGTCTAGTAACTCCAGTGAGCCAGAGAAGCCAGGGCTGCTTTCACCCTGTGTATATGTGTGCGTGTACGTGTGTTTGTGTGTACGTGTGCGTGTGTTTGTGTGTGCTTTCTCACATACTCCCATATCAAGGTCACACGTGTCCCCTGAGGGCTGGGGGGAAGTGGATCGTTGACTCTGGTATTAGGGTCCATGTATTGGTTGAACTGTAAACTTTTTGCAGGGAATGTTCTGGAACAAGGGCAAGCTGATGTGAACTTCCTTATCACAACAGAAGGAGTCTCCATGGCTGCACACCGTCAAATCATGACATGTCTAATACCATTGCGTCCCGTGTTACAAAACGCTCAGAAGGTTGGGAAACTTCATTCGGTTTCTGGACCAAGCCGGTCAGACAAACCGAACATTTTCTCAGCCGGAAAGAAGATGCACTCGTGCTCATATCTAGCATGTTTCTTTTTTTGCTGGTTCTGGCGCAGCCTCGAAGGGAATCAGACTGCTGAGAATGAACTGGTGAGCCTGCCTTTGCGTGCAGTGCTTGTTCCCTGATGACAATCTGCTAATGAGCCCTACTGTTGTCGACTGTGATTGGAGAGATACAGTGGTCGAGCAGTAATCCCCCTTCCCGTACTCCATTGAAGGGCTTCCTTGCTCACTTGCTCACATATTTACTTGCTTTTCTATCACCCACACGCAAACACTCCCCCCCCAAGCACACACACGGTCATATGCACCCGAATGTTGTGCACACCCTCCTCAAACACACATTGTTGTTCATGAAGGGTTGTCACACGCAGGTGGTGTTGACTTTGAATGCTTAACTAGGACATTTTGTCTGCAGTGTTTACGCTCTAGTCATCTTCTCTATTCGGGGCTAGGTGTGTGTGTGTTACATAATGACCTCGCTGATGGACCTGCCAACCTGAGAGAGGCACGGTACACACACGCGTACGCACACACACACACACACACACACTCTATCTGCACATACACACACTCGCCCACACATGCACAGCACAGACACGCAGGTAATCCACGCACGCAGTGTGTGCGCACATACCCACACTTAATACACACAATACACAAACACACGCCCATCTCGCCCTTGCCTAATAGGGACAATCAGATGTGATTGGTCTGTTGTTGTTGTTTTTTTGCCTCTGTCAATTTTTTCAACTTCAAATTGAGTTTTTCACCCTCTCTTTTTACCCCCTCCCTCCCCAACCCCCTGTACTCGTTGAAGCAGGCTTCCCGCAAACCTTTTTTATCATGCATTTTATCATTGCGGCAGTGTTTTGGGGCGAGAACGAGTTGACTGAATCAAGTGAATCAACAGCAGTGCGGCTGTGCGGAACTATCCAGAATCGGACCCACTTCTCAACAGATTTCTCTTCATGCCTCTCCCCATGCCCATGTCCTCGTCCCTGTAAAGAAATACCGGATGAACTGAAATGGCAGATGTGACAGCATTCTGAGGCACATGCTCCTCCACATCCCCAGCGTTGAGTTCCCAGCATTAAACTTGCTATGCAGGGCGCTCTTAATGGATTTTGACCATATCGTCTCATCATTGTGATGAAAAGTCGAAACGTGCATGATACCGTTGCACAGACTGCACTTGTAGTTCCAGCTCTTTAAAAGCATTACTGTGTCCTACATGGCGCCTGGTTTGATCTTAGGCTGTGCCTCTCACTACCCAGCATGACGTCTGGTTGTTGGCCTTATGGGCTGAATCAAGCAGGACCGTGTTAAAACGACCCCGTGATGAACCCAGTCCTTGTGCTGACCTAAGAGACGGATAGGAAGTACTCCTGCCCGCACGCTCTTCCCCTTCCAGCTATTTTATCACTGTCTGAAGTATGCTTCCAACCTTAAGGACTTAAACTCGCTGGCTGTCGGTCTTCACGGTAGCCATCGTTTACGACCTTCGTAGTCGTAAAACTCAAAACTATCGATAATGTCTTGGGATCGCGATCGATGTGAAAATCATTTTGACCATTTGAAGCCCAGGGAGAAGGAAACAGAGCTAACACGCTGCTCCTTCTGACTCCCCCGAACAGGTGGCTGGGACACCCAGAAACAGATCCTCCGTTAGAAACTGTGGATGCCGTAAAACCATCCAGTGAATTCCGTGTAAAACCGGATCCTTCCTGTGTGTGCGTGACCTGCGACCTTTGTTCACTTTCCCCCCTTGGTCATGGGAATAACACCTCCCCGTCTTCGTCACCCAGGTGACCTCATAAAGCAGCCAATAACAGTCTCACCCTCAGAGAAGAGACAGAGTCTTAGTTCTCAGTACAGAGGTTACGTGTGTGGTCCAATGTCTTTTAAAAGGCTAATAAAATAACCTAAAGATTTGAATTTTCAAAAGCAATACCCCACCAACCCCTGTTAGTTTGGGAACCCATATTTATTCACGGTTGGATTTTCTTACTTCCCCTTTGTCATATTACTTTAAGGACCAGGGGTCTGCAATATAACTAAAGACGAAGTGCCTGACCTGGCGTGACCATGGTAAAATTGTCACCCTGCTAGACTCACTGCTAGTGTATGTGTGATAATGTGTAAGTACCTGAATGTGTGTGCAAGGGAATTTACACTGAATTCTCACCTCCATGGAGTAGGGTCATGGAATAGACGGCGTGTGTGTGTTTGTGCGCACGTGTGCGTGTGTGCATGTGAAATATTTCGGATTATTATCCATCTGGAGTTGAGTCACAGTTGTACTGTATGTGTGCGTGTGTGAGAGCCAGCTGTGTGTAGGAGGTTACAGCAGAGGTTCTTGTCTGCTGTGTTGAGCCCCAGATAGCCTCTGACACTCAGAGGAACAGGTGGTGACAGGCGATGGGCAACACTCAGACCAGGAACTCATACACCTTATGGTGTCACTGGAATTCTCACCCCTTTAGAGCAGAGGTGTGTGTGTGAGTGTAAGGGCCAGTACAATAAAGAGCCCACGCGGTATGCTGTCATGACTATCCTGTCTTCACACAGCCTATCTATCCCCCTTCTGCCAACCTCAGTATATCCAATAGGGATGTCATTCAAAGGGATTATGCTAGCTGGAGATGGTTTCCTTAACTAGAAATGGTTATGGCCGATAATCCCTCCATGATGATGGTCCCCACTGCTTCTCTCGACAGGAGTCGAGACAGGAGTCTGGAGGAGCAGGAACACCCTCCTGGGTTGTAGGGGTGAGAATTGGGGGCAGGACAGGGCTTGTTATCCCAGATCACTCCATTATTCCCAGGGACGTCTCGGGGTCGGGACGTGGGGGGTTGGGGGGTATGGGAGAGGTGGAGCCGTAAGGAGGACCATCGTTGGCGGCGGCCTTTGGCAGAATGTCTGGTATGTTCCCCCGCGCCCTGGACAGACGTCTCGTCTGCTCGCGTTCACCGCCGTCACCGGAGGCGCTCACTGCGGCGCGGTCAAATGTGCCGTGTCAGCATAGAGCGAGGGTGTGACGGGGGGAGGGAAGGGGGACGTTGCCCCTAGTTTGGATCTGTACATACTGCACATGCTGTACTGGCGTGGCCTCGATTGCGTCGACGCGTTCTAAACGTCTGCCCCTCTCTCTGTCAGCACAGTCAACAAGCCCTTTCCAGTTCCCCACATATTTAGGAGCTTTCATCTCCGAGGAAACGATAACCAGCCCCAATTAAACACAGCCAATTTACCATTTAGCAGCGGTTATGGCTTTAAATAAAGCTACAGAAAGGCCTATGCCATTAGGAGTTATTTTAAAAGCGTATTTGTTTCCCGTTTCCTGACTAAGAGTGTTTAGGGGGGTGTGGGGCTTTCAGAGCTGCACATGTTTAAGACACAAGCACCTGCTGTCCATTAGACCCAGCCATGACCATTTCTACAGTGTTTCTGCATGTTTTCAATATTTCCCAACCTGTTTTTCTAGACAATAACTTCTTGGAATCCCCCCAAAGTGTATTTATTGTAGCAACGCTGTTAAAAAAATGAATAGGCTTTTTTTTCTTCAAGCATAATAATTCTTGACCTGCGAACTCGAATGTAAAACTTTCCACTCGAGGTACTGTATGGTGGTTTTTAATATGAACATTTTCAGGTTTTTGACGGACACGCTGGCGGATAGCACTCGCACACGCGCAGCCTCTGGCATGGTAATGTTAAGAATAACTGGAGATGGAGCGGTCAGCAAAGCAACACCTGCTTTTGATTGGCCTAATGTTTGTGGTTAAAATATCATGAAGCGCTTTATTGGATTGTGGAGTGCCTCAGGATGTGTGTGTGTGTGTGTTTGGACCCTTGCACGGGCCAATGAAATTAGCCACAGCTAAGGAGCCCATGGATGGCCGTTTCTATAGCTCTGCTGGAGAAAGACTAAAGAGCATGTGATTAAAGCAATCCACTAAACATAGCATTTGTTCCTGTCTAATTTACGTCTAATTCACCCCTGTATTCAAAGGATTGTCTGTAAAAACAAAAGTGTTTATTTGACTGGCTTGCATTAGGTCTCTGTCTTGAGCGCTTTTAAATTCGAAAACGTTGAGAGCACAAGATACATGAAGGCTTAAAGATGTTGGGTGAGAAAATCTGTTGAAATGATTACGAGTAAGACAGCAGATAGCAGCAATCCTACCCAGGCGCTTGTGGACGCCGCGTAAATCTGGAGTTGGGTGATGAAATGCTGAGCTCCCTTTTTACGCCGCTTTCGCCTGAAGACTCCCCCCTGAATGCATGATTAACGAGTGTTTATATTCACAGCTCCTAAACACAAAGGGAACAGGGGGAGATTAGACTATGCGGCGTCATTACCTCCCTCCGCCAGGCGTACAGCTGCGGAGCATTGTCGCGTGGTAAAGCACTGCAGATGCGGCCTAGACGATTACCAGAGGAGTAGTGGCTCAGCGCTAACATAGGCAGATGGGCGGAGGGAAGGGTTGAGGGTCGAGGGGGGTGGGGAGGGGGGGTTGGAGGAATTAGACCAAGCATTTCCTCCCTGTCTGATATGATTGTAATGGCCTGGGGGGGGGGGGGGGGGGGCTGAGGTGGATGGTGTGTTGCCATTGTTAGGGTCTGTTGATGGAAAAGTTGTTGTTTGCTGGGGTGTAGGGGGACTGTGTCTGAGTATGTTTCTGCATTTTTGTGTGTGTGTGTTTGTGTGTGTGCTGACTCTTACGTTTGTGTGTGTGTTTGTGTGTGTCCTAACTGTTAAGTTTGTGTGTGTCCTGACTGTTAGGTTTGTGTGTGTGTTTGTGTGCGTCCTGACTGTTAGGTTTGTGTGTGTGTTTGTGTGTGTCCTGATTGTTGTTATTGCCCTACATGCTTGTGTTTATTTGTCTCCTCCGCTGGAGATTGTGTTTAGCACTCCACAGCAACACTTAGTCATCTTGATGGTAGTCTCAACGTAGGCCACTAAAACACTGGCAACATCCATACAGTGTTGCAAAATACAGACCAGCTATTAATTGTGATTCTGCTAGAACCCAAAGACATCATTTCCCCTCTCCGTCAAAACCGACGCTACATTTGAATGTGGACTTGAACCCGATTTTTCATATCCTGTTCTGCAACGTTTTATTAGTGGACTCATGTCTCCGCTGGGTTCAATTAAGAATAACATTGTGCTTGTTTGGCTGCTAGCCTGCCTGCCTGCTTGCTGTGTGTGACTACCCCTGCCTATATGTCTGGATGTCTGTCTGTTTGCCAACATGCGTCACCTGTCTCACTCTCCTCACCGTTAATCTTCGCCCACCACCTCACACTCAAAGTCCAGGTTGTTTGCGGCGCACTTCTCAAGTTCTCTCGCTCGGCAAACATGACAGGAGGAGACGAGAAGCAAGCATTTGAAAGTGAGAGGCGAGCGCAGCGGAGAGAGCGAGAGGTCGAGAAACGCCTGTGATCTGTCTGCATGGCATGCGCGGGCCTCACAGCTGCAGCCACCTCAGAAGAAGCTTCTAGCCTTGTTCTCTGAACTGAAGCGGAGTAAACACTAACACCAACCATGCTGTTCCTACTGGGCGAGAGAGAGAGAGAGAGAGATAGAGAGAGAGAGAGAGAGAGAGATGGAGAGAGAGATGGAGAGGTAGTGAGCTAACACGACAGCTAACCAAGCCCACATGTGTCCTGCACTTCACTTAGTTCCAACTCTCCCTCTCTTCAGTCAGAGCAGCATCAGCCTTCTGGGACAAAACAGCGGTCTCCAACACGAACAGATTGTTGTAATCCAGGCATTGCTGTTTGTGTTTTGCGCTGGTTGCTGGTGGGTCGCACTCATATCTGAAGGTTGTATCTAGAAGTGTCAGAAGTTTGAGAGAAATGAGACACAGGATCAGAGGTGGAACACTCGCAGAGAAATTTCCCTCACCAAGGGAGCAAGTGTAACTGGTGTGTGTGTATGCGCGTGTGTCGTGTCAAGGGGTGACAGTCAGCAGACTAAACGGCTGTGGACTTGACCCCTGGACCCTTAGAGAGAGAACAAGTGGTTTGGGATTGAGTCTTATCAGGGTCATCCACGTCCCTCCTCACCTCCGTGTGTGTTGGTGTGACACAGGGATCCCGTGCATCAGACTGAAGCTGTCAGATCAAAGCCAACCGTCGAAGCATGCTAAATAGCAGAGTCACCAGACGCCAACTTTTTAGTCGCTACCTCTCGTCGACCCCGTCGACACGACACACCTCTGTGACCCGATCCCCGCTGTCTCCAGCCTTCACCTCTCTAGAACACCGCAGACACACACTCCTCTTGGGAATTCTTGTGTGTGAATATAGGGGGGGTGCCTGTATGTGTATTAGTGTGTGCGTGTGGGATAACTTATCTGCCGTATATCAGCAGACACTGAGATGCAACACATGTAGACTGTTTGTCTGCATTAGTGCGGGCTGATTTATCACCTTTCTTTCTGACCTGTTCCACTGCAAGAATCAAACCACATCAATCACAAATGAGTAAAACGTTTGCGGGTTTCTGTGAGGATCATCCATGCACAGCAGCGGCAAGTTGATCTCTGTAAACAGCAATGGAGCTAAGCAAACTGTAACTTTGTGACGTTAGCATACCGGCAGGCTCATGTAAACCCATAAACATGTCAGCGTGCGACACACAACGAGATCAGTGAGCTCTCAATTCCGCCCAACTGATGTGTTTTGACACGGCCGTCAGCGGAGCGCCGTTAATCACGCCTCGAGCGAGCCTCGCCGTGGGGATGTGATAGCAGCTTTCGCCATGGGGCTTTTCGGTGTTCTCCTGATTTGTGTCGAAACACAACCATGTCAAAGTGGGAACGGGATGCCACTGGCTAACAGCCTCTTCTGACAAAACACCGCTGCTTTTTGTTACCAAGCAAACACTGTCGAAGAAGGACACGCATTGTCGTGCAAATGCTCACTGGAGACAGAGTAATTGGCTGTGTGAGCAGCATCAAAAGAGGCAGGGAGTAGTGAGAACAGAAAGACAGCGGTGGGAGGTCAGACAAGGTAGAGCTGACATAGAGCAGCGAAGCTGAAACACAGTTTGACAGACTATTTAGAGAAGAATATATGAGGTCTAGCTGGAGCATTCACCAGAGGAGCTGGAGTGGATGAGAGACATACAGAATAATTGGGAGCATGGTAGGGGCAATAAAGTGCTAAATATGTGTGTGTGTTTGTCTAGGAGTGTATAGGGGGACAGGAAGGCCCTGCAGAGATTGAGAGCACCTAGATGGCACAAAAAGCAGTAGCCTACTAAGTTGCTGATCATGATCTTGTTTTAAGTCTAATGTCTTTCTCCAAGATTCTACAAGTATTGAATGAACCAAACAAAATTGTACACACACACGTGCTTTAGATCAGCAAGGACCCAGCCCTCGGATTGGCCCGATGCCACCCAGTAACACCCTAACAAGAGCCAGGACCCAGGAAGTGGTTGGGCCCATGTTTCTCTTCCTGCCACACTTACATTTCTCTCTTTCGGTCTCTTTTCTTTTCCCCTCTTTCCTTTCTGCTTCCTTTAATTCGGCCTGTACGAACCGCACAGAGCACTCTACCCCAACAGGTTTCATTCATTAAACGACTTCAAAAACCCTTGAACAAATAAGAACAAGGCCAAGTCACTTTGTGTCCCGCATTTGAATTCAATTGAGACCAGACCAAATGTCGTTTAGCGGTTTGTTGGAGCTGATAATCTGCCAAGTGTCTCTCACTTGCGTACAGCGTGTCACCGGATTGGTTTCCCACAAAAGTTTGGCAAACTGTCTCGCCTACACTGGCGAAACCCACACGAAACCAATGACATTGTTTCGATGGACGTGAGGGTCTTCAGCAGACCGCTTTCCTTGATTGGCGGCCAGGGTGCGATTTTCTGGTGAGTGGGTCCAACGGGAGGTTTCACTCGCGTTTGCGTGAAGGGTAAAAGGTTAAATGAGACCGTTAAACACACCCAGGGGTCTGGATCTGGGTTGGCATGCTAGCCATCGATTACTGATCTTGTTTGAAAGCAGGAGTCAGAAGAGGAGTATAACTCTCTCTGGTAAACTGCTTCAGGGCAAGCGGAGAGGATGGGAACTCCGAACTCCCTTGCACTTAGGCTGGCCAGCATGTTTTCAGTCTATTGTTTTCAACAGAATCTCTTACAGATGAGAGACTGCTGGTACCTGCCTACCTCCTGCCTAAAGGGCTATTCCCATCCTTCAACACAACATGTGTTAGCAGGGTCTGTCTTCGCTGACCCTATCTCCGTGTATTGTAGGTGCATCCTTATGCACACGTGTGCATTCATCAATCGTAGAGGTCTGGTTCGTGTTTGCCGATCTCCTCCAAAGATGATAGATAAGGTGTGGAAAGACCATTAACATGTGTGTGTCAGCATCGACGTAGTCATCGGGTCAAGAAGACAGCGGCCCCCAACCACCACAACCTAGGGTATCATTCATCTACATTAATAGAGCTTTGAACGTCAACAGATCTTTGTCGAATTATCAGGGTGTGTTCTTCTCTCTGCACAACCTGGAACCCAAACTACGTAGTTTTGACAATCTGGCAACCCAAGTGTTCAGTAGAACTTTCTGTGGTCCGTGCCAGAGGCTATCTAGACAGTCTGGAGTTCTAGAAACCGACTGAAGAGGACTGCAGGGCTCTGGATCTGGTTTTGGGGTCTGGTTCCATGGTCTTTTTCTGTCTTTAACCGGACCCTTCTGATCCTGTGTGACAGTAGAAAATGGCTCCCATCTGTTCTCATCGGATCAGTGTCTCTCTGAGTTAACCTCACGGAGCGCGCTCTTCTCATCTCCCAGTCTTCTGTTGTTCCTCTGATGTCGTTGTCACCCATGGGCCTGGCGTCCCCGTGGGCCTGGCGCATTGATGAGGAGCCGACAGGGCCAATGTCAATAAGGAAACAAGGCTCACTCTCACATGATGCTACTTAGAGCAAGTCATATTCAGGCCTGTCAGCCATGAGGGTAGACTTACTTCTGCTCCCGTGGCTCACAAGTGGATGCTTGCTTGAGCTGTCCTTGCAAGACAGCTGGATTGACAAGATCGCCACAGCATGAGAATCAAGTTTACCAAATGATTATTTGGACCAATCAGCATCCTATGAGGAACTAATGCCAGCTGCAGGTGTGATTGAAGTTAGCCTACAATGAACGATGACAAACAGATGGTTCATCCAATCACCTTCCAAGTACCTGCCTTTTCCAAACAGGTGCCAAGTACGACTTCCCAGATGGAGGTGTTTCACAAACCCTCTGGCGAATCAGGATATATTAGAGAAGTGGTTTGGTGACAGTAACCCTCCCTTGGTCTTCCCTTGCCCCATGTGGTCACACTTAGAGGGAAGAGAACTGTGGTTTAAATCCCTTCTGAAGTTATGGTTGATTCTAGCCCCCACAGATCTCCCACAGACTATGCAAAGACACTGGGGTGCGTCGGACCAATCCTGAAGTGGGAACTCACCTCCACTCTTCCAGGATCCATTTTATTGTCCAGGA
>BROE01000019.1:1674183-1869183 GCA_036571765.1 Plecoglossus altivelis
TGTTCTTTCGTCATCGCTCTGCAGTTGTTACTGCTCCCAGCTTACTCTGTAGTAGCAACCAAAGATGTTCATCCGTTTCCGTAGTGTAGTGGTTATCACGTTCGCCTCACACGCGAAAGGTCCCCGGTTCGAAACCGGGCGGAAACATGCTTCCCTTCGACGTGCTTCTTCTTGTGCTGTCTCTTGGCAGTTGTTACTCCTCTCAGTTTACTCTGTCGTATTACACGTTCGCCTCACTCGCAGGAAAGGTCCCCGATCTCGAAGACAGCAGGCGGGAGAGACTGGACCCATAGTGCTAATTTTACGAGGGCACATAGACAGTGAAGGGACCAATGCTCCCAGCCGGAGTCAATACTGCTGTGGCAGTCTCTTGGGCAGTTGTTACTCCTCCCACTTTAATCTGTCGTATCAACCAATGGGATGCATCCGTTTCCGTAGTGTAGTGGTTATCACATTCGTCTCACACGCGAAAGGTCCCCGATTCGAAACTGGGGAATCAATGCTTTACCGGCCTTTTAGGCGTAAAGATTCTGCTTGTGCCGGTCTCGATTTGCAGTAGTTACTCATAAAGAACCTGCTTTCAGCAAACACACCCGTTCTTATGTCCTCGCTCTTCAGATGTTACTCCTCATGTTACTCGTCCCAGTTTACTCTTCTGTATCGACTATTTGTATTAATTCGTTTCCGGTTATCATGCTCGCCTTACACGCGAAAGGTCTCCAGTTCAAACCGGGTGGAAACATCTTTCTTATATTTACCCATGCCTCTTCTCCTTAAAATAATATTTGGAAAAAATGTTTTCTTCTCTTGTCCTTTAAGGCCTAGTATGTCACTTTCTCGCTTTCCACATATAACAATGTTTAAATGCACAAAATGACTGTAGTATTTTCTATTCATTTTGCTACAATATATTTGATCACATTTGCATCTTTGCTCTAACCTCTCTCATCTTTCAGTGATGAAGAGATGAAGAGAAGAGGAATTTGTATATATCGATACATATATTTTCAACTACAAAAGTGTATTTTTTATTTGTTAATTCTTATTTAATATATTGAGATTTTTCTTTTTGACATTTTCATGCTTAAAACTGTTGTATATGGGAAGGACTACCAACAGTGCAAAGAAAACTTGTTTGAAAGAAGCAAACTCCAGAACTCATGAACATAAGACATATGTTTGGACTCATTAACAGGATTCACATGTACAATAACCTTGGTCCAAAGTTTCCTGATTATTGGATAATCAAAAAAATCCTGATGATTGTGATTGTTAGGGGGGTCTCAAGATTGACCAGAAACGTTCAAGTTTATTGAATCCTAAATAGATTAAATGTCTTAATTTGGAGCTGCTTCAGTTATAATCGATCTGTATTTAAATTGATCCCATGGCTTTTAATGGCAACTTGTTCCATTGAATGGTTTCTCCAATATAGGTTTCAAATGATACTTTTGATAATTGTCTGAAAATTGCATTTTTCTGAACATAAATCTTGGGAAAGTAGCATTTTACCATTATGAAAGACTTTTCACTTTTGAAAAATTGTTTGAATTGAACTAGATGTGTTAAATTGTGAAAGGACTTCAAAATTAGAAGGACATTAACATTTCTTTTGATTGACAATGTGTCAACCAAAATCAAAGATTCATGTGTGCTTCATTGTATTTACATAAACAATCTTGTTGTAATACAGTTTTTACATCAAGTAGTGTTGTTAATGTTTGGTTGTAAATGAAGCACTGAAACAGATAAACATAGAGACGGTAGCATAATATGTCTGGCCTTCCTTCATGCTACCTTTACAGTAATATGAGAAATGTGTACCCTATCATATACCAAGATAATTAACATGTCAAACTGTACCGTATACACATGCTATACACATATTAGTAATCATGTTTTGTCACATAAAACCTATATATTATGTATATATATATATATATGTCATTATATCTTCATGACTGTCTTATATTCCATAATACACATTCTTCTGAAAATGTGAGTTATTGCTCAGTTGATTATTATCTCAAATAAATGCGTTTCATAAGACATTGTGAATGTGAGAATATAATATATGTTGCGTCTCGCGTTTCAATAGCAGTTTCCGTAGTGTAGTGGTTATCACGTTCGCCTAACACGCGAAAGGTCCCCGGTTCGAGACCGGGCGGAAACATATTTTCATTTTTTTCATCTCCTTAATAGAAAATAATGAACGTTTTTCTTTCTACTTTTATAGTCTCATATATGATAATAGGATATGAATCTCTAGTGTTATAGAAACTAATACAACGGTGAAAACATCTCAACTGTATCTTTGTCTGTATCAGATATGATTTCGGAAGAGGCTTTTTGTTTTCTGTATGAAATGTATAAAGGCTGTCATCAGAATGTACAGGAAGACTGTATATGTTTGAAACATGCTTTTAAATGTATAACACATTATACTTTCAACTATATGAATGTATGACTTTTTTTTATAAAATAAAATATTTTAAATCAAAACACTTATTTAATGAAAGGTTTAATGATCTTCCAATGCAGGCTTAATCTACAATAGATAGTATTATGGAACAAGGACAAAATATTACACATGCATATATATATATACACGTGTGTATATACAGTATATATACACACATATATATCTATATCTATATACACATATATAATCAAAGGGCACGTTTAATTACAAATACAGTGGTCCAACAGCAAACCGGTTGTCTTTATTTTATTTATTATAATACAATGCTTCTCCCTTGTGGTCATTACATGCAGTCCATACGTTTATAAAAAGTGTCCTTAAAAGTGGACACATCCAAGGCTTACTCATGCCTTACCAACAACAATCAAGTATTTCTATTTTTCCAGTAATTAGGATACAAGCCACAATTAAATTGGACCGGAACAGTTGCTACTACTACTATGGGAAGGACATGACATGCAGTTTTCTTATGTCAAAGAGGTCCCATCCCATGTTGTATTACTCTTCATCCAATTTTCAGTTTTTCTTATCTCTCAGATGACATCCTGCAGTTCTTTGACCGACTGCACCATGGCCCGGAATCTGTCATGGAAGCGACCTGTTATTTCCTTCAGCCAAGTAACCTGTAGCTCCCCGATCCACCTTTGTATTCCTTCCAGCTGCTTCTGCACCTCCTTTTGCTCCTCCTGCTCCGCCAACAGGGCCCGGTGAGCACAATTCTCGGCTTGATATGAACGCTGCAGCTCGGCCAGGCTGGACTCTAGCTTCCGAATCTCTGGCACCCTCAGTGAATCTCTGATGTGGCTTGTCATCTCGTAACAAAACATTAGGAGGAACAGAAAAGACGTAATAAGTGCGTGTCTTTGCGGCCTGACAAGCGTTCGAAACGCCTTAAGAGAAACTGTTGCAGTTTATGTGTACTTCCTCGCACTTAAAAGACGATCTTCGTTAAGTTAAATTCCGTTTACGTTTCTTACCCAAATTGCCTCAACGACTACCAGAACTTCATATAGGCCCGATATGCTATCAACTCTGAACATGCAGGTTTGAGGGGTGAATCCAACGAATTGTGCTTCATACAGATGAAGAGATGAGGGAGACCGTATCCTCTTGGGGACAAAACATGATGCGAGATCTTGTTGGTTGCATCAATATGACCTAATTGCAATCAACATAATTATGAAAGTTTGTCAACTATTGAAAAGCTATCAAGATTATTAAACTAATGGACAGCCTGCGATGCAAACATTTTATTTCAGCGAATTAACTGTTCCGGTTGCTAGCATTCTAATGTAATCCCAACTGACTTTAATAGTTATTATTTTACAGAGTTTTGGCATGGTGTACTGTCTCGTCAACTATTAGCCGGCCAGCCAACTCAACCTGTTTTGAGTGCGTTAGGGTTAGGTATTTGATGCGGTATCCACTGTAGTTAACCAGCGAGCATTGCAATCTTTGCATGAGTACTAGGAGCCCGACTCTAGTCTGGAACGATTCATGAACGGGTTACGGAGGGTTAAATACTGCTACAGACGACGTGATATGGAAACATTTACGCATTTTATTTTTTAATGGCTTTTGTTAATCTATGAACACGCGTTTTTACCTTCACCAACTCCGTTGTCGTCCATCATCAAGTGAATAATGCTTGGGTTGCAGCAAATTGACGCTCCCGTGCCATGTTTTATTGTGTTGCTGCAGAAGTCAATCATTTGCGACTCTACGCACTAGCGCCGCCAACTGCTCAGAGAGACCTAGGCTAACACGAGGAGGAAAGAGGTAACAAAGTAAATATAACTGCAAGCATGCTACGACCCAAGTTCTCAATGATCAAGTAGACTGACATGTAAAGTTAGCCCATACAAAATCAGACACTTCATGCCTAAGAATGAACACATCTTTAAACAACTGATATATCTAAACATGAATGAAATACTTAAAATGTATTGCACTTTTTATCAAAACCTGTTTATTTATGTTATAGTTAGCTATAAATTCTATTCACGCGTTTATTTGGAAAAAAATGTTTTTAAAAGAAGTTAGCAAAACCATCCATCCATTGTCTACTGCTAATCCCTGAAGGGATTGCAGTGCCGCTTGTTCCCATTTTGGGGTCACGGGTGACTGGAGCCTAACCCAGTAGTTTTCGGGCCATGGGCACCGTACACCCTGGACTGGGACCAGCAAGTCGCAGGGCAGTTAGCAAAACCAATATGCACTGTAGTAAACAAAAAAGAATGGTCACAGATGATAGCCCGCCCCTTATTTTTATTCGCTGAAAATATTGACGCGGACCAATCGAATTCTGACATCATTTTATACAGTCCGTATGGGATTTTGAGTGACATATATGTGGTTCGCTCACTAAACATAAACAAAAGCTATCCAGCCAATGGTACTCCCCTGCTATCATGGTGACGTGTCAAGCAAGTGCCGGAAGCGTCTGAGTTGTTCCAAGATGGCTTACCAGACATTTCAGCAGGAATATTTACAAATTCCTGTTGTTACTAGGGCATACACAACCGCATGTGTTCTCACAACCGCTGCAGTGGTAAGAAATAATTTTTTGAAATATGTATTTCACCAGTTCTGTTTATGTCACTGATGACAAGCAGCTGGTGTTTGTCTCCTACATGTTAGTCTGCTAGTAGCTGTCAGCTCAGCAAAACAGCACAGCAGCTAAGGTTTTGCTAGTTTGGCTAACGGGTTGCTAGACTATTTTAACATCTTACTGATTTCGATTAATCGATTTCTAATCATTCGTGGAAACAAGAAGTAGCTAGTCAAATTAATTATTGCAGACCTGTCCCAACCTCGTAATGCATCACATTTTCGCCTTGACTGAGAGACTTGCTAGTTAGCTAAATCTCATGTTGGCTCTCAAGTTATCTAGTCTCACACTGCAGCTGTTGAGCAAGTTATTGAGCTAGAGCTAGCTACGTACTGTACAATTGCTGTGCAGATTATTGTAGTTTATGTTTAATTCGAAAAGGGAAAGACTGTAACAATTTATTTCAATAAGGACATAATATATCTTGCGTTATTGTTATTTTTATTTTAAGATACCGTCTCATTGCGGTCTAGCCTAACTGCGAAAAAGAACAAGCCAAATAATTACAGTGTGAATAATCATGAAATTTGTGTCTATTCTGATGAGTTGCTCTGTCTCCTATAGCAATTAGAACTCATCACACCTTTCCAACTATACTTCAATCCAGATTTGATACTAAGGAATTATCAGGTGAGTAAGCGATACTCAAATTAGTGACATAAACGAGTTGAATCGTTTAAAGGAAATTAAGTTGTTTGTTTTTTTAAACCTAAGGTTTAATGAAAGTCCTCAGACATACATTTCATAGATAATGTTGTCATTAGTTTGTATTACAGTATTCCCCTGTTGCTGGGATACATTAATGAAACAGGGATACCTGCTATTTTATGTAATAGAAAATCAATAAAAATCACATGCTCTGTAAGAAAACATCTGCATGTAATTCGTGGCCTTGAGTGACAGTCTGCTTTAGGTATATTAGTTTTAGGAAATAATGAATATAGCCCAGTAATGTGTTTTTGTTGTAGTTCATTGGTAGACAATAATAATATCACCTAATGGCAACATTTGTGAAAGTGTATAGTGTTGAAGTATAATTACACTTCTCGTTAGTATTTATTGGACCTCTGATTAATTGAAAAGAAAAGTTGTTGAAGGAGTTGAGTTTACAATGTCACGTGGTTTCAGTTTGGACAAATGTGCTCAAGCAGAATTGAATGTAATTTTGACATTTGTAGCTCCTTCATTTCCCCCCCCACAGTCTATGAGTTCCAAAGACATTACCAAATATTGCTAAGCATTGCTAATTTTGTGCCTCAAAACAGAACCAGCTTTATGAAGTATGACCTACATTTCTATATAATACTTGATCTATACTCCCTCCATCACTACATGTCTCCAGATGTTAGGCTAGGTTTAACGATTTTCTACATGCAGTTCCAAGACTTGACTTTGTTGCGTCTCTCTCCAGGTATGGCGAATCATAACCAACTTTCTATTTTTTGGCCCAGTTGGCTTCAACTTCCTTTTCAATATGATCTTTTTGTATCCTTTCAATCATATGCCTCTTTGAAACTTAAACTTGACATACTGTCAGGTTCTCAATTTTTACAAGGAAATTGTGTACAATATTTGCTTTAAATTTGACCTCTGTTTTGGTAAATTAACTGGCTACTCCTTTATGGTGAAGAGATGTCCTTAAACGCGACTTTCAGATATCGATACTGTCGTATGCTGGAGGAGGGTTCGTTCAGGGGTCGCACCGCTGACTTTGTCTTCATGTTCCTCTTTGGTGGCCTTCTGATGACTGTATCCTTTTACCATGATCTTTTTTCAATATCATGAATTGTGACTATAAGTGAGTTCAATTACTTTCAATTAGGTAGCCTTTCTACTTTTGCTCTAAGATTGACAGTTGGGTTTACGCTGGTTTCCGGCTATGTAATTGATTTCTTGATTTCAAACTGAGAAATGTCAACTTAGTTCCGTATGTGTTTTCACCTGTTGTATAATTTACTCATTACATTAAGAGGACCAATTTAAAAATTTTCTACTCAATCATACTCTGTTAATCTTCTTAATATCATCACAGATATTTGGCACTTTTGTGAGTCTAGTGTTCTTGGGCCAAGCCTTTACCATCATGCTAGTGTACGTGTGGAGCAGACGTAACCCCAACGTCCGCATGAACTTCTTTGGCCTGCTGAACTTCCAGGCACCTTTCCTGCCCTGGGTTCTGATGGGATTCTCCCTGTTACTGGGCAACTCCATCATTGTGGATCTACTAGGTACCGGTTGCTATTTATGTCACTACAGTTGGCCTTGCGAATTAATTGCTCTGTCTAGTCAAGATAAAATGCCTCTGTCTTTGGTAAGGATAGTTGACATGTCATTTACCCTCCTCCTCAAGGTATTGCTGTAGGTCATGTATACTTCTTCCTGGAAGACGTGTTCCCTAACCAACCAGGCGGTGGCAGATGGCTCAAGACTCCTTCATTTCTGTGAGTTTGATTCTCCTCACTTGCAGTGTGACCGTTTGCAGTGATGGAAAAATCACTGTGAACTACAAGTGAATTGTAGTTTGACATTTGAGTTTACATTTTTTTTAAAATGTGTTGTTTATAGCCTATGAATCATATAACCTCTTGCCTTGGGATATGAATGTATGTCCTCCTTTCTATATTTTGTCCACCACACAGTAAGATGCTGTTCGACACACCAGAAGAGGACGCCAACTACAACCCTCTCCCGGAGGAGCGGCCCGGAGGGTTTGGATGGGGCGAGGGCCAGCGCCTCGGGGGTTAACATGTCACCTTCCCATCATTACAGGATCACTATCATGGACATTCCCTCAAAGGAAGGCTAGGAGGACATATAATGTGGTCTTTATTCAACTTGTTTCACTATAGTTCTGGATGAAGGTCAATCTCCTACCTGAGCTTTCCGGAGATTCGTCGGTTGTCTGTGTACTGTATGTGGCTTACAACCCCCTCAAGGACTGTTCTAAAAGCCAGACTGTTGCCATGAGACTACCTGTGACGAGGCAACAACAGGGAGAGGGGATTTTGAAGGGCAAACCTTTGGCTGTATTGTTGGCGTATGTCTTTATCTTAAAAAATATAATCAGATGACCAGAAACAAGAGGAATGAGGATATCTGATTGAATTGATGAATTCCGGTCAGATCTCACGTGTTTTCCATTTGATTTTTTTTTTCTTTTTTAAGAATAAATGTGTGGCAAGCAAGAATAATTGTTGCGTATTCTTCTGGTATTATTCCCTTGGTCAGTTTGCTGTAATTGTGGAATTCTATAAAATTTATTTTAATTATTCTCAATCATTATACTGTACTTTTAATTGCAGTAACTTTGGTTCAGATGGTTAAGTAGGCATTTTACGAGCTGTTACAGTTGTTGTGTTATATACCACGTGAGTAGAGTGTCTATATTTTAACCACTAAAAAGATGAAATTAAATAGAACAGTCAGTATCCTTTCCTAACCAGCAAGGTCACAGGGACACTTTACAGCTTTATTCTAAGTAGATACCAATTTTAAAGAATCCTGTTTCACATATACATGCATGGTATGAATTTAATATGCTAGGTCCACCGTGATTATGTGGTGGTGCTACAACCCAGTGTAATGTTATAGTAATTAAAGGACATTGTATCTTTAATGGTTTAGGTAGTCAATGAATATCTAATTCTGTAGTGTACTTCTACCTTTATACTTTTTTGTTTGCCTGGTCTCTTGTTGTGTATAAATGCTGGGATATATACTACATTCACAAACCTTTCAGAAAAGAAAAGGTATGATGTCACTACGTTTTTGAGTTTATGTATTGTTACCCCTAACAATTAAGATTAAAATGTGTCAGTTTATTACTTGTACATTTACTGTTCTTTGTTCACCATCATAATTAGATGACTAAATATTTAACAGTAAGCCAAAAAAAGCCAATATTAAGAAATATTCCTGTGTTGAATTTCTCAGCTTACTAGACTAAGTATTCCTCTATCTTCTGTGCTGCTCTCGTTTTGTTGAAATAATAGTGAATCATATCACAATAAAGTATTTTCCCTATCAAAGGAAACATTTTGTGTGATGTTCATTATATGTAACTGTTAGCATACCAAGTTTTACTTGTATCAACCTTTTCGAAAGAAAAGGTATGGAAGTACACTAGCAGTATTTTGAGTTTTTATGTCATTGATTACCTTAAACAATTAAAGATACAATGTGTCCAGTTTATTACTAGTACATTTACACTGGTTCTTTGTCACCATCCACATAATTAGCATGACCTAAATATTTAAAAGTAAGCCAAAAAAGCAATACTTAAGGAAAATATATTCCTGCTGTTGTAATTTCTCAGGTCACCTAGACATAAGTAATATCCTCCTATCATTCTGTGCTGCTTCCAAGTTTTGTTGAAATAACTACAGTGCAACTCCATCATTACACCAAATTAAAGTTATTTTCCACTATCAACAGGAAACATTTTGTGCTGATGTGTATTACTATGTACACTGTTAGCATACAGTTTTACTGTTATGGTGATAGTAGGCTGATCTGCCTACTATAGATGATGTGCAGTCCCTCAACAAAGACAACCAATACATTAATAACTGAATCTTTAACTGATACGACTTCACCTATCCAAAGGTTTTAAGAAACGCTGAAAACAGAAGCAATCAATACTGTATGATGAACAGAGCTGTGCATCATATTAAATATTGTTCTATTACTATAGGCTCACAATCTATTATCGTGGTTAATCTAGTTAACAATTAAGTATGGCTAAAATGAACAACTACGTTAAGCAGATGATGGATTTAATCATGTTAGCATCCCTTTCCCCTCAATTCCTATTAAGACATGTGTCTTAAAATAACAGAATTTGGACTGCAGCCTACTCTAAACCCTTTCCATTTTAGTTGGGAAAAGAAAACAGTAGACATTTAAACTGAGTAATCAGGACACCTCTCTAGTTTCTGGGTTGAGCCTGGCTATTACGTGCCCATATTTTAAGTAAGGTCCAAGGTCCACCAAGGTTTATGCGACATCATCATAGTCCTCGTCACTCAGTCCACCCTCGTTGATATCGTCCTTACCGATGTCATCGTAGTCCTCTGAGGACACACTGTGTTTGTCATAGCAACTCTCCTGAATCACAGCGGTCTGTGTTTCTTTGTATGGAGGAGGCACAACCTGGTCATCCAAGGACAAATAATAAGGAGGCTCCGCGAGGTTCTCGTAGTTGTCTGCTTTGAGGAGCACAGAGACACGTTAACGAAAATATTTGGGTTGGAGTTTGCAATTACGTTAGAAGTTAATAATAGTAGCTATTTGATTCAGGCCAGGCATGCAGTGCACGTTGCGTAACATTTCCATTTTGTCTTATTTCTTGCAAACTAACCACAGGTTTACTCTAGTGAGAAATCTTACCAGGACATTCGTCAATCGGTGTCCTTGGTGGTAAAGGCGGTAGATCCTCTTCAATGTCTTTTGGATGATACAAGTTGCTTCTGACCAGTGAAAGAGATAGACGAAAGGAGAAAAACATTTCTAAAACCGTGCTACAGCTCATTCATACAGGCTACATTCATTCTATGTAGGCGACATGTAGGATGTTATTTTTGAAAAGAGGAAATGGATATAGAGAAGCTGCGTCACTTTCTGTAAGCCTCAAGTCTTTATCCAAGTGGGTAGACTATAATTTTTGTGTAAGCCTGGACTTAAAAAAGGTTTTACTTTACATTTTATTTGATTAATTCTGTAAAGGTGAAGCGAGTTTTGGTGAAATATGACGAAAGAATATCGCTTCTTAAAGTATTTTTGATAACTTACTGGACATAGAATTCAGGTGAATTTGAGGTATGATTTGGAGGTAAATTTGCTTGCAATACATCAGCTGTAAAGAGAAAGAAGAGCAACACTGGTTTAAAATACAACAGTCAAGTATGTAGGCTAAGAGTGTTTTAGTAATGGAGTTCAGTACTAAGGTGTTGATTGAAAGTAACTTTGACTTCAGAGGCAGAGTAGGCAATGATATTGAGAGGCATTTTGTCATGTTTGCTGACATACACTTTACATCCTGATAACAACCAACCAATCCAAAGTTTTGTCAGGAAAAGTAATCCTAAACCTGTGTGAGTCACAGGCCTTTAATACACAATCATTAAGGTCAAACCAGCACTCATGATTTGAAGCCAGAACTTACCTATACTGCCTTTAATGTATATTCAGTAATTTCATATATGTAAACAATGTTTAAATACCTTTTTTGAAGATACACCTACTGACAAGGAAAAAGATGAGCCCAATCACCACAGAGACAAAAATAATTCCAATGATTATCCATAGCCAGAAGTAATCTCGTAATTGATCCATCAATGCTTTAGTCTACACAAACCAAATAAGAAAAAAGAGTAATGAAAGATTTTATATGCAGTGTATTTGGATATCAAATACATGTGTGTGAGTACCTCCCTTCACAGTGACACTGGTTTAGACATTGTAACACTTATTGGTACATACACCTTCTGCTTTTCAGCAGAAAGAATGGAAAGAAAGCATGTCTTATTTTTTGGAAAACAGTTTACAGTAAAAAAAAAAAAAACACATTTGTGAACCACTTCCCAGTTCTGCAGTATCACGAGCTAGGTTGTACTGTGACTGTAAGATGACAAGTTTCTCAGAAGCGATAGTCTCACATTTTTGTCCTTTTTTGTCTGCTGAAAGTCCTGAGCACTTAAATACCCTTTACCTGGAAGTCCCCCTTCGTAAACTTTCTCATCTGAATCGTTCTCATGAACTCACTGTTATTTTTTCACAGAACAACTCTTATCTCTCTAAGCAGAGTTTTGTGGGAATGCTTATAGTTTGTTTATCAAAAACACAGCATTCCCTTACAACTGCTGCTCTTATTTTAGAAGTGTCAAGTGGATGACTTCCTGCCATGTACATGTTCTTACAGTTCTTACTGTTACCCAGCACGAAAGACCCCAGTCAATGCCTCAAATCTAGTTTCATAGGTTTTCTATCTCTCACCCCAAGCCTTTTTCGCAAATAAAATTTAAAAAGACAGGAATTACGTTGGCACTACTGAGTTTGGTTGGAGAAAATGGTTTGTTTTCCCAGCAAGGATTTTTCACATTAAAACATTACAACGCTTGCTTGCCATCATTACAGAGTTATCTTCACTAAACACAAGGGACCTCATACGCTGACAGAAACTTTCTTACCTTACTGAACCCAACAGATGAAAAACTGAGGTTGTGTGTCAGTAATGCTGTTACAAGGTAAATGTAGATGACAGGAAGCCTATTCCTGAGGGCATTATTAACCTCCTAGGTCTAGTCTGCTTGAGGAGCCAACTCATTTCTTTTTTAAGGAAGTACAAATGACTACCATAACCCCTGCCCCCACCCGGCTATTTGCTTCACTGATTCAGACTGACGGTTTTAAGCGTTCACACCCTATTTGGGCCAAGGCATAGGCAGAGTGGACAATTTCCTATGTTAGTTCCCAATTAGAAATACAAAACAATGGCAAAATTGTATTTAAACTTAAATAAAACACTCGTAATCATAACACCTTTTTATCAAGCAATGCCACCGAGTTTCACAGATCCACAGATCAGCAGCCACACCCGACCTAAACCCAGGAAACACAGACACAATGTCAGCATCCTTGATTGCAATAGGAAAAAACCTGTTTCGAAAGAGAAATTCTTAAAAGAAAAAAAACTATTGTCTCCTTGATTTTTGCAGTGGTGTATTTTATCTGTAGTATGAAGGTATCGGGGTATGAAGCTAATTGATCCCGTGTAAGGCCTTGATTGCAGATATAGAATTGATCAATGTTCTCTTGTTCCTCTGATATTGCCTCACTGAATGATGAGCAAATAGGTCATTGTTTGCTAAATGCGTCTAAAAATATACAAAAAGGGTGGTGACGGCTTAGGCTTACATCTTAGTAATCATGCCACAAATTATACTGCGCTGGGACAATTAAACAAGAATGTGAACACCACATACTCCATTGGGTTAATTGGTTGAATTCCCCCACACGGGCAATATTTCTCAACCTTTCTTTAGGCCACACAACACTGGAATCCCCCTCTCTTGCTCCGCATCTTACCAGGTATCCTACTACGTTATTTTAATATCTTTATAACACATACAATCAACATCATTATCATCATCATTTCGCATCAACACAATCTATGTCGCACAACTCCTCCCTTACATTCCCGTTAGCACATGCGTGGTTGGCTCTGTGTCTCCAATGACGTTGCCTTCCATGTAGTTGCCTGTTTTCTTAGACACTCCTAGCTTTCACCCCGCCGGTTATTGCAATCCATCCCAAGGAAACCATGGCCGAGGAGGCCTCGGGATCAGCCCGGCCGTCCCAGCATGATGGTAAACATGGTTCTTTTTTTGAAAGTATTAGTAATGTTACTTGCGTGGTCTCGAGTTTATCCAGGTCAGCGGCCTGTGGATCCTCGAGCTAAGGTAGCCCACTAGCTATGCTACCTGAATGGTGGTGTTGGGGTTATTGTTTTTGTGTTTTGAGAAGACGACATCATGCATTTTGAGGCATATACTCCGAGGCATATAATATGCGCATTGTGTATATATTAGCTACATATTATGGTGTAAATGCAGATCCAACATAATCTTTGTGTTGCTTGTTATCCGTTGGATAGCTAATCGCTAACCAGCTAGAGAGCTACCTGTCATTGTCGTGTTCAAAACAACAACGATGACAGTCAGGGAATTTCTTTATGCAATTGATATGAAGATAAGCTCTAAAACAGGTAACTATATTCTTTAGTTTCTAATAGACCCTTGTTGACCCCACCTACAACTGGGAAGTCTGACCAAATTGAAAATCCTTGCTGTTAAGCTTCCTTGCAGGCACCAGTATTGATCCATCCAGAGGCATGTAATTGTCTATTCATTCGTTTAGTTTAATATACAGTGTGCTTGCATTGTGTGGCTAATTTGACCATAATTAACAATTCATGTAATTTCAGTTTGTTAGCCTCTACCTTAGTAATCTCTTCTGCAATCATCGGCATGTCATTAGTGAGCATCATTCTTTCAATCCACTTTACCCTATTTCATTTCTAGAGGGATATTTTAGAAATAGCTAATTCAACTAAGTAAAACATTTGTGTAATTATCTAGGTCGAGATTTTTCTGACTTGCTAGTCTTCTTTAAATTCTGAATGGCATTGCATTTTACTCAGGGAATAGATAGAGTAACGTATCAGGGGAAACTATTAGAAATCTGCTAGAAAAGGCCTTCTAATGAAGGAATATGTGTTGTTAGTTGTTAGTAATGTTGTTAGTTAAAATGAATACAATATTAATGCAATAAATGGTCAGGAGTGTTACTAAGCTTTTTGTTTTTGCAAAACAAAGGTCTTGTTTGATTGGCTGAATTTTTATATTGACAGTCTCAAACCAATCCTGTTACTTGCTTGACTAAACTTAAGTATGCTCAACTGAAAAAACTATCCAACTGACAGTTGGATTTAAAGATTTTTAAGACAGGGTGACTACGGTTTTAGTTAAAATAGTGAATGAAATAGACAGGTGGCTACTGCTTCCACATGAAGTAGACAATTTCTAGTCACCTTGGTCACTAGTGAAGCATTGCCTTCACCCTCAGCAGTAAACTCATCATTGCTTCTATTTAATCCTGGGTCAAAGTCAGCTCCCGAAGTTTGCCACCATTTGTTAAGGTAGCCTTGTTAAAGGTAGGTTAGGCAGTGTTGTTGAGAAGCACTTTTTGTCGTATTTGCTAAAAGTAACCTCACATCTTGATAGCAAACAATACATTGAAAGGTTTTTACAGTAATATGAAATCATTCTGATGTCTGTGAGCATCGCAATACTGTAATAGACATGACCAATCGTTAAGGGGGACCTTGACTATTGATTGGACGGGCTACGTGTCTGTCTACCAACCTACCTGTAGACACTTTCCTCCTCTATGCGATATTCATTACTGCTTTGTTGGAGTGGCTTGAAGGGAGGTGGCGGGATATTTTGGTTTGAACCGTGCCAAAAAGAAACCAAAATAGCTAGCTTTACGCAACTTTCCAACCCTGCCTTGGAAATGGGGACAAAAACAGATATCCTTAGTTGAGCCTTTTTACCATTCTTCAGGGGGGCTCCAGCAGCGTGTGGCAGCACTGGAGCAGGAGCGGGCCGAGTTCATCAAACTCAAACAGCAGTTGGAGTTGGAGTTTAACCAGAAGCGAGCCAAGTTTAAGGAGCTCTACATATCAAAAGAAGGTAAATCTTGAATTCTTCTTATCCGCTCATTTACTGGAATGGAACTGCATTATATCCTTGTACAGTTTTTCTCATGCAGTGTTTGAATTGTGTATTGAGTCAAGTTTTTTTATATTTCAGAGAGCTGAAACGCAAAGCATTTTTTTCCTCAGTGAATGAAGATTTGCAAAGCCTTTGTTGTGTTCCAGAGTAGAGAAGTTACATTTGTTGACTCATTTGTTTGGACAATGCATCATGTCTGAATTTCTTTTCTGACAAGCTGAGTCAGTCCCCCCACCCCTCTCTTTTCCACTGCTGGCTCTTATTTTCTTCTTCCACACTCTCCCAGAGGAGCTGAAGAGGCAGGCAGCATCTCTGGAGGGTGCCCAGGTGGAGTTAGGTCGTGTTCAGGCCCAGCTCACTCAGGCCCAGGCCGAGATGGAGAATATCAAGGCGGTGGCGACCGTGTCGGAGAGCACTAAGCAGGAGGCTATCGACCAGGTCAAAGGCCAGTGGCAAGAGGAGGTGGCATCGCTACAGGCCATCATGAAAGGTAGCACTGCTAAGTTGAGAAGCTGAAATAGAAGGCTGGTTATCCCTCCTGCTGCATCCCATGTTGGGAATGATTATGTTATGGACTGTTATGACAGAAGTTCAGTCGCTGTTATATTTTCCCATTGGGCCATAGTTAACTAAGCTAAAGCCATAGTGTCACCCATTAGGTATGTAGAAGGAAGTTGTTTGAACCAGAAGGATCATCTCAATCAGTACACCATTACACAATGTTACTCAATTGATGGTTCATCAGAGCTTGAGTTTTGGCATTCTAGCTAGCCAGAAAAAAGACAGAAAAAGAAATCACTTTACCACTCAAGATTGACAGGCAGGGTGACACGGCCAAACAGTCCTGACAACAAACAGCCTGGTCAACGTTCTCTCCCTAATCCTGTCAGACACTGTGACCGAGTACGAGGTGCAGTTCCACCAGCGCTTGGAGCAGGAGAGAGCGCAGTGGGCCCAGTACAGGGAGGCCGTGGAGAGGGAGATGGCCGAGCTGAGACGCCGCCTCTCGGAGGGCCAGGAGGAGGAGAACCTGGAGGACGAGATGAAGAAGGTGCGTTGGCAGCGTTGCGGACGTTTCCGCTTTCTAAAATGGAGGTCTCCTCCTCCTTGAGACAGAATATATCACATATTACCGTCTCAAAGTTGTCAATGTAGTGTTAAGCATGCAAAATATAACATAAATGTACAAATATGGGTTGTTGCGTAACTTGATTTTGTTAGAAGTTGTTCAAAAAGTATTTATTTCCTCCTGTCAGGCTCAGGAAGATGCTGAAAAGCTGAGATCAGTAGTGATGCCTATGGAGCAGGAGATAGCTGCACTGAAAGCCAAGCTCACCACAACAGAGGACAGGGTGAAGGAACTGGAGGCTTCCAAGGTTGAAACCCATATCTACATTTGTATACACGTTGGATATACTTTTCACTGTGACGAATGTCATAAAAACAGTGATGATGAATTTTTGTGTATCTACCAAATTGCCAGAAGAGGACACCTAACAAGGCCATTTTGGGACTGAAGCCCGATCAGTTATTGAGGTTGTGGTTTCACTCATTAGGTGAAGGAGCTGAACCATGTTCTGGAAGCTGAGAAGTCGTGTCGCACAGATCTGGAAATGTACGTGGCTGTGCTCAACACGCAGAAGTCTGTTTTGCAGGAGGATGCCGAGAAACTACGCAAAGAACTTCATGAAGGTGACTCTCACAATGCCCCGTTTTGTTTAATGGAGTTGAGAGAAGCTTAGCGCCTTTTGACATACGTACACTGAGTTAATCCTTTTCTATATTTAGTATTTTATTTTTTTGACACATCCAAAGTGATGAACAAATAGTGCCAAGCGCAGCAGATAATCCACAAACAAAATGTTCACAGTTTTGGTTACACTAAAATTGTACAAAATTACTTTAGTAGCATGCAATATCCATCCCTTTGATAAAATGTTGTTTTTCTCCTCTGCCTCATTTTCATTCCATCTTTTCTGCCTTTTCTCTCTCCTCTCTCTGTCGCCGCTCTTTCTCCCTGCTCTCTCTCTCCATGCTCTCTCTCTCTCTCTCTCTCTCTCTCTCTCTCCTCTCTCCTCTCTCTCCTCTCTCTTTCCATCTGGGGGTGGGGTCAGTGTGTCACCTGTTGGAGCTGGAGCGTCAACAGCACAACCAGCTGAAGCACACCTGGCAGCGGGCCAATGACCAGTTCCTGGAGTCACAGCGGTTGCTCATGAGGGATATGCAGCGCATTGAGAGCGTGCTCTCCTCGGAGCAGCTGCGCCAGGTGGAGGAGATGAAGAAGAGGGACCAGGTACTGACACTGATGCACCTCGCCCGCAGCAACCCTGGCCCCATGGGGTCATGGGAAGCTGATGCTGCCGTTGTGGTTTGGTTTAAGGGGATTGATTAGATTTCAAGGGGTATAGGGGCACTTGGAAATAGGGTGGCAGTTGAGGTTCAGCGTTGCAGATCCAGACGTGGACTTGGAGTTTCGTGGGTGTGTTGGTGTGTGTGTTTGTCAGTGTTTGCCTGAGTCTGTGTGCAGCTACGAAACACCAAGTCTTCTTAAGTTGTTTAGCTCATCGTGTTTGTGTGTTTGTGTGTGTCCAGGAGGAGTATGAGAAAGAAATGATTAGCCAAGCGAAGGACAGGCAAGAGGAGGATGGCGACTTCACCGAGCCTTTAGATGACTCGTTCCTCGGCCTCAGCATTGAAGAGGTGAGGGAGATAAGGGTTCCCCAAATACCCCAACCTTCCATTTTCACCCACAGATACAGATCTCTATCTTCTGACCTCATATTTTTGAGTACCAAATATGAGAGACTCTTCAAATCACCTCAAGTGATACCACAAGGTTGCACAAACACTTCAAGGTTCTTCCGCAAACTATGAGTTAAATGCTGGAATGCCACAATCTCGAGTGCCTTTCGGCTTTGATGATGTTTTGAACCTCAACCACACGCATTGTTTCAAGTTCCCCAAAAACTTGACACAGATTCAGTTCAAAAAGCTACATTGAGGTTAGACTGCCTATTATGTATTGCACTCCCAAAATGCCATAGTTTTATCTCTTCTTGAACTGACTGGTAAATGACAAATAATCTCATGAAAACAGCTATCATTGCAGTTCTGAATATGTGACCCATTGTTCTGTCTCTCATCTCCTTCAAGCCCCACACCAACCACAGCGGACATGGCTCCATGTACTCCTTAGACACTGAGGTCGTGGCTGGGGGGCCCCTGGACCCCTACAAGGATGGCCTCCGTCGGGCTCAGTCCACTGACAGCCTAGGCTCCTCCTCCGGAGCCCTCCAGGGCATACAGCAGGGCCTCGGGGGTCACAACCACAAAGCCAAGTCGGCCAGCCACCTGGACGAGTCGGACTTCGGGCCCCTGGTGGGTGCGGACAGTGGAGCCATTGAGGGCTTCGGGGACACGGCTTCCATCAGCTCCATTCAGCTGGCGGCGGGTCACTTCCTGTTGACGAAGGACCAGGAGAAGGCCATCAAGGCCATGACGCCAGAACAGGAAGAGACGGCGTCGCTGCTCTCCAGTATTTCCCACGCCCCCGATACGGCTTACCTGCCCCCCTCGGGGTACCGGCTGGTCAGCGACAGCGAATGGAACTTGCTCCAGCAAGAGGTCTGTCAGAAGGGTTCGGGGTTCTCTTCTTAGCGTTAGTGTATGTTTTTTTGTTATTGGGCACGTCAGGTAGGGTGCCATGTCCCAAGGATCCCACTGTCGGGTTTCTCTGGAAAAGTTCAGGATATGATATGTAGTGTTCACAAAGTTTATCATATCAGTACCGTGCTCGTGTACCTCCTATGTACATCTCCCATTTCTCATCTTTTGAACTAGTGCTGTTTTTCCTTTTCATCGACTTTTAATTCTGTGATTAGCATTGACGGTTTCTAGCTAGCTAGAGGAACAACTTGACTACCGTGAGTTCTTTATAGGTGTCGGTGCTCATGTCAGGTTGATTCACTTTGTGGTATTCCTGAGAGTGTTCTTGGCCGTCTATTGCCAGGTGAAGAATGCGGGCAGGAAGCTGGGAAGACGCTGCGACATGTGCTCCAACTATGAGAAACAGCTGCAGGTCATTCAGGGCCAAGAGGCGGAGACAAGAGATCAGGTGACCTCTCCTGCCCCCCCCCCCTCTCTCTCTCTCTCTCTCTCTTAGTCTCTCTTTCTCGCTTTTCCCCTCTCTCAGCTACAGTAGCATGTTGATTACTACTTTCCACTGCCTGAATATGAAATTGGCTGTGTGCGTCGGGGGTGTCGTAGGAATCACCTTTGTTCTGAAACCATTTAGGGCTGATAAAACGTCATGCAATCGGTTTGCAGTGAAAACCATTTGTTGTCTGGGAAATTCCAGCTGCCTCAAAATTTGGCGCAGCGGAATAAGCTTGGCACTGTTCACGGTGATTAACTGGTGCCAGTCAATCCCTGTGCCAGCTAGTCCTTATGCCCGCCTGTTCCGTTCACATAGCTGTGCTCTGGTCTCTTCTCTCAGGTAAAGAAGCTGCAGGTGATGCTGCGACAGGCCAATGACCAGCTGGAGAGAACCATGGCTGAGAAACAGGAGCTGGAAGATGCCGTCAAACAGGGCAACGAGGAAACCACTGTGAAGGCCTGTACCCCTTCGTACAACAGACACATGGGAGTGCTTGGGTCGGGGGGGGGTTTAAACGCTTTTTACGCCTGTTATGCCAAATGACTTGCTTGAAATCAAGCCAACAGGCTTTCTATGTTCAATTTTGGAGAAGAGACAAAAAATTAGCATATAACTGTGCCGATCCTCGTCGCTGACTGGTTGTTGTGTTACAGGTTTTGGCTCTCGTACAGAGAGTGCAGGAATCCGAGACGCTGCTAACCACACTACAACAGGCTTTCAGTCAAGCAAAGAGGCACACACAGGAGCAGATGGTGAGCACCTATCCCATAGCACACCCTGCACCAATATAGGCTATTACAATGTCACCTTACAGTCCTACCCAGTCCAGGCGCTTTATCAGCTAAAAGCATTTGGACAGCCTATTTGCATATGCATGGAAGTTACTGATGCAAGAAACTTGAGTGAAGATGGTCTCTCCTGCCAGAGAGAGTGAGAAAGACAGTTAAGTAAATATCAGGCCAGTCGACAGGCTCATCCAGATGTTCATCCTATTTTTCCACAATGAATCATGGCTCTTTTTTTTCTTTTCATTCTTGTTTTAGAATTATGAGGAAAAACGGATACAGTTAGAATACAGTTATAAAGTCGTTGAAAAAGTCCTAAAGGTTTCCTGGAATTTTCAGTAAATTAAATATGGGAATTTTCCTTCACAAAATGTTCCTTGGGGAAGAAAACCTGTTGCATATATCCCATTGTGCATTTCCTCAATAAGCTAAATATACTAATTTGACTCAATAATAATGTTTTTTTTTAACTTCCTTATTAAACTTAGTTGTACCGTAGACAGTGTATAGTGAGTATATCAATATACATATTTCTTATTATCAGTGCATGTGCAAAAGTTAGTCTTGCTAGACATGAAAAACACCTAGTCTGGCTCCACTCTTTTACATACTTGTGCTCAATTTTCATTTTGCTTCAGAACTCCGTCCAGGTCTGCAGTATAGTCAGTTTTGTTCAAACACATTTCAAACACAACAGAGGGAGTGGCTGAGAACGATGGCGTTGATATTTTGCGCCAGTTTGAGTTGTAGTTTAGTAACGGCTGCAGAGAAAGATGGGAGAAAAGCATTCGGCCTGTTGTGGCAATGCTGCGGAATATCCAGAAGACAAAGTCTGAGCAAGAACAATGTCTTGTTGGAGGCCCTCCTCCCCAGGCAGTGCTGATGTGTGATTGGCCGTTGTGTATCTGCTTTCTCCCAGGCCGTGCTGATACAGTCCAGAGAGCAGGTGGCAGAGGAGCTGAGCAGGCTGCAGAAGGACAATGAGAGTTTACAGGGCAAACACAGTCTCTATTCATCCCTCCAACAGCAAGAAGACTTTCAACTACCCAGCACCGTGCAAGTACGAGCTCTGTGTAGTGATTGTGTGTGTGTGTGTGTGTGTGTGTGTATGCGTTGAGAGAGGGACAGACAGACAGACAGACAGACAGACAGACAGACAGACAGACAGACAGACAGACAGACAAGAGAGAGGGACAGACAGACCGTCAGACAGAGAGATTACTCCAGAGAGATCTTCAGACAGAACTCCACTCCTGAGCGATAGTAAAGAGATTGGATGAGTGGCCGACCCCTTGGCCCAAACACCTTTGTGTGACTGAAGTCTCAGCCTTTATTTCCAGTGCCATGGCTATGATTCATTATATATTACATTCTCAAGACAGCCACTCATCCAATAATCTCTACTATGTACCAGGTGTGGAATTCTCATTTTAATAATTTGTACTGTATAATTTGTTTCTTCCACCGAAGACATAATACCCCATATCTTTCTACCAGGAGCTCCAGGCTCTGGTCCTCCAGCTGCGGGCAGACGTGGTGGCTTTGCGCACAGCAGCAGACCACCTGGAGGAAAAGCTGAAGGCGGAGATCCTCTTCCTGAAGGAACACATCCAGGCCGAGCAGTGTGTGAAGGACAACCTGGAGGACACGCTGCAGCTGGAGATCGAGGGCTGCAAGGAGGAGATAGGTTAGTCGATGCGCCTTCACCCGCTGAACTTGGCGTGGGAGCGTTGAATTATGGAAGTGGAGTGTTGGTGGACTGAGGGCAAGTTAAATTCTGCTAGTGCAGATGGGAGAGTGTTGGGACTCATAGCGATGGAATTGACAGCTACAGTATTTACTTCCTTTTACACTTAACCTGTAAAATACAGGATAGGAATAGTGATCCTCTAGTTCTCTCCCCCCCACCTTCATCCAACTTAATAATAATGTAGCTTAAAAGTCGCAGTCTGGGCCTGTGAGTTCACACACACTCTGAAGACTTTGTCCTATCTCTCTCCTCCGCTCCTTCTTCCCCATTGGTGACTGTTAAGACATCCTGGAAGGTTGTGAAGGTTATGAAAACACACTCTGAAAACAAGCCCACTCCGGCTGTTTGTGTGTGTGTATGTGCGCACTAGTACCTTCACGTGATAGACTAATGATGGAATGGAAGTCAAACTCATTCACTGCTATACTTTTCGTGTTAGCTTTTGTACGTTGATGTCTGGCATGGATTCAAGGGAGGTGTGTTAACCAAAAATTGTCATGGTACACTGCGGCATATGTGGTTTGTAAAACTGTGCCATTGATGCGCACGGCTAATAATACCACTAATAATACCACCTATAGAATGCAACTTAGTGGCTTAATTAGTTAATTTACACAGGTAAATTGATTGACACTGCTTTTTAATAGTTTTTTGTTTACACTAAATAATTACACATCGACATTGGTAAGTTGGATATTTTTGTACATACCTTTACATTTGCCTGTTCATTCACTTGTAGCTTACAATATATGTAGACTTCATATTGACATCTACATATTTTGATCTAGTTTTGGAGGATATTATTCACACTAGAGTAATGTGGTTAATACTTAACTAAACATTCTTTGCCGGTTGCCTGACCCTGAATTTTAGATGACCAAGACACACACACACTCCTTACTCCACCTTCAATACGCCTCTCCAATCAATTATTTATCAATTGCAGACTTTCCAGGCACCTCGTTAAAAAGCCTGAACTTGCATCAAGGGGGGGTCAACGTTCACATTCTCTGTTATGGCTCTTGTAGTAAGTCTCTTTCACCATCTCCTCTTTTACCCAGCATCCTTTTCCAGCCTGAAGACTGAGCTGGAGCGAGTGAAGGCAGAGAAAGAGCAGGTACACGTTCCCCAACGTAATGGGAAGGTTCTAGGTTGACGAGCTCCCCCCATCTGTGGAACTGGGATTGCACCCTGTAGATTAGATCCACAGAAATGTTGAGACCTTCGTACAAAGCGGAATAAATGACAAACACATATTTTTGTAGAGGATATTTGAACAAATTCCATAATTTTTCTCGTTGGGAATGCTGTTGAATCGGCTGTAGCTGTCTGTTTTAGTGGCCATGCTTATTCATGAAAACCGTGGACGATGCTAAACAGATCGGTGCTGACAGTTGCATTGATGCTCCCCTCAGTTGGAGAGAAACCTAGCCGAGAGGACGCAGACGTTGGAGAACGTGCACAGCTTAAAGAGCAGCCTGGAGGAACAGCTCAAGGAGGTCACCATTGCCAAGGTCAGAGGTTAACACACACACATACTCGTATAGCCACCTTTCCCTCACATGTTTGTGAACTCCTGACACATGGGGCTCCTGCCTCCACTGGTGCGACGGTTGCCTGACTTAATCTCATATTGGTGTGTGTCCGCCTGTGCGTGCGTGCGTGCGTGCACGGGGTCTTGTTGGTACACAGACCGCCCTTGAGAGCCAGGCGCTGGATGAGAAGGATAAGGCCCAGCGGTTGCAGACTGAACTGGATGTCAGTGAGCAGGTGCAGAGGGACTTTGTCAAGCTCTCCCAGACCCTGCAGGTAACGTCAGAGATTGAGCTCATTTGAAACCAGAAGTCGTTTGAACCGGTGGGGTTTGATATCTTGAGATATTCGTCTGGAATGAAGTTTCATGATGGGATTTCATGATGGGATTTATGTCCTTTTACGATGCTGTTACTAGACTGCTATTACCGTCAGTGTCCAAGGAAAAGCAAACGTGTGTCTTGTTAACTGTTCTTGAAATGGATTCATTTGTCAAACTGTAACAGTAATACACTAGTTAATATAGTGCATCAAAAGGGATTGGAATGCTCAGTATATGGCTGATTCTAATGAATAGTCATTATCAGGTTTTCACATAGCTTTATAACAACCCATTCATTAGAATCAAGTGTGCTAGAGCAGAGAAACATCTAAAACTTTCAGGACAGTGGCCCCTGAGGACTAGGATTTTACACTTTTGGATTAGATGAAAATCCTAACAAACAAAAAAAACAAACCTATACTGTATATTTAATGTCTTTCTTCAAATGCTGCCAAAGTAATGCTGGTAAGCATTAGTAGTTGTTTGTAGATGTGTGTTTATTTGTTTTGTGACCAATAAAACAAGACAATTATTGTATTCTTAATCCTCTTAGGTCCAATTGGAGCGAATCAGGCAGGCCGACTCTTTGGATCGCATCAAGGCTATTCTTAATGACACCAACTTGACTGACATCAGCCATCTTCCAGAGACATGATACTGTTGGTTGACACTGCATCCCCCTCCCGCCTGCCCGCCCTCCAGACTCCACCTGTCTCATTGGCCCAATGACATTCTCCTAAACCCAAGCCCAGCCCCTGACCATCACTACCACAGAATAGTATCATAAATGGTTTAGGGATGGGGAAAAATATCCAAGATGGAGGACGATACAAATCAGGCTGTAAGGAGACAAAAGGCTTTTTTTTCTCCTGCAAGAGGATTTGGAGCTTGTCTGTTCATAAGTGACAAGGAACATTACTACATAGAAAATGTAAATAACAAAATAACTGTTTATGGTGGATTGAAGCTTCCTTCCTCTGTGGGTATGTATGTGTGTGTATATATGTGTGTGTGCGTGTGTGTCTATCTCTGGTTTCTACTGTAGATATGGGACTGTCCATGTTAGCTAAACCAAAGAGGAGTTTGTAGTCTTCTGAGGCACTTTTTCATCTACAACTTCTCTGTCAGGTAAAATGGGATCAAATGGTTCTGCACTCTTCTCTGCTGTTTTGGTAACATGCAGATGAATTTCCCTCTTTCTAACTCACCATCTATGTATTGTTCTGTCTTTATTTCTCTCTCATTCTCTAACTCTGTTCTTTTTTCCCTTCTTTGTAATTTCAATTTGCCTACGGCAAAGACTTAATGAAGGAGATTTACTGAACATATTTGTACATAACAATGTATACAGGATATATATTATGGCATTGATGAAGTCATTTGTCCCTCCCCATCAAAATAATAAGACCTGTGTTCCTTCTGTAGTCCACGTTAACCATTTCACTGAGAATCTCCCGCCACTGGTACATGATTAATGGTTTGCTCCCACAACCCCCCTCCAGTTCTGATGGTTGGTATAATCTGCCTCAATAAAGCCTGTGGTTTCCGAAGTGTACTGTGTCTCAAGCGGAAGACTTTGTTACAGCTGCAGTGAGGGGCCTCCTTCATTTCACTCCTCCACATCGCAACCCCTGACACGTCCACCAGCAGGACAAAGAACTACTTTGCTCGACAACCCTTGTACTCTTTTCTGAGATAAAGAAAACTTAAGACTGCACATTCACACACATGTTCACAGACGATTACCTTTTTTAAATAGCTATTTTTTTTCTTTGGAAAAAATCTTGACAACTGAAGCTAATGATACTGTTGTTGACTATTTGACAGAAATAACACCCGTTAAAAAATACAACAAATATTCCTTAAAATAAAATCAACATGTTTATAATTTGTGTGCGACAGTACTGCTGAATATTGAGCAATGCTCTAATCATTCATTTATTTAATCAGATAAAATACTAATGACTTGGGTTTGATGTTTTGTTTTTTGTGTTGAATTTCTTTTCTTCAGACTGAACTACTTACTGAGAAGGTTTTCTGTGTTATTGGAGCAATGAGCACACAAATACAAACTAAGCTCTGGTAGAGAACAATTGAAATGACCTAATTTCTTCAGACATGTGTTCTATGAAAATATCATATTTTGACGTGAGTGTTGATCAGAGTCTCCATCAGTCAAGTGCATCGCTTGTTAAAAAAGATTTAATTCAGTGAATAAGACGTAATAATAATAATATTTTTTGGTGAAAGTGGGTCAGTAGTTTTGAGAAAGTGGATATGTACTGCTAAGCTGTGATATCTTAAATTATTTCTTATCTTGCAAGCGGTTGTCAGTCATAGGAACGTTGATGGATTTAATTCAGTGTGGGCTTGTGGGCTGATGCAATGGTTCTCTAACGAGGTAACTGGAAAACTCAGTACTGGATGTGTCTCTGAAAAAACATGAAGCATGACTCAGCAGTCCTTAAAGAAATGTGTTTTAATGCTGCTGCTTATCTCCTGAATATAAATACATAACACACATGACAATGTGATTTTAAGGATATAATTACATCACAAAGTCTTTTGTCTTGCTTGTATGACATCTCTAACAAACATGTTTGAACTGTAATTGTCTTGCGTTAATATGACCATATAACATGCGTCTTTATTTGTCTGATTAACTAAGGTTTGTGAATCAGTCTTGACTCACACTGAAATACTATTTCGGATTGTTCATGGCTTGGAAGGGTGAATGTCAAAACGTTGGATTTGACTCTTTAGGCTGCAAGTTATCGACAGTTCACCGTTTTCTTGGTCACTTGTACCGAATTCCAACTGAATTACAAAACATTGAGCATTTGTTTTTCCAATGATTGCATACTAAGGCAATGCATCCACTGTCCCTTGCTCATATCTACAAGCATACGTTTTGATAGTGGTGGATGTGATTTGGATGTTAGACTGTCATTGGGTTACTGAGGGCTCAAAATAATTGGAATACCAGTGAACGTTAAAGTGGCTTGTATTTGATCATCTATACATGTATTGTATCCCGCAGGACACAGTCATTCTGTTTTATTATTAAGAATCTCATCTTAAACAGGACACAAGCTGTCTGTTAGCATGGTTTAATAGTTTTGCTTTGCAACACTTCTGTACATATTTGTGCATATAACTAATAAACCAAAATGTTAATATAATTGCACAGCAACAAGGATTAAGGTAATATTGTGATGGAATAACATGAAGGGCAAGATACTTGATAAAAGCAGTGATAAACAATTCTAGTGAAAGAAAAGTAAACTTAACCATAATCCCCCCAAAATGAAAGGCAAATGATCCAGATAACTTATCTTTTCATTAAAAAAATAGGTATATCTCCATAATTTACTAGAGTATAGAACAGTAACAATGCTTGGTAGTTGTTTATCTGGAGTCACTTTTTCAAAATAATGTATTTTATTCATCAATTTGTTTTAGGATATTTATAAAAGTATTTTTGGACTTTTTAAATATTTCCTTTGAAATAAATATCTTGACCTTACACTGTCACAAATGGTAGGGGTAACGGTAGGAGCCTATGGTTAGGTTAGCTGGTCACTGGTCATTTTTAAACATACATTTTCAATTTCAGTCACATGCTGGGGCTTCATCAATGGCTATTTCATCCACTGCAGACTCAGCTAATTTGTCAGAATTTCAGTCCAAATCCTGCTGTAGTCTTCTTGGAGTGATTGGACAAACATAGCTTTGGAGTATGTCCACCAATGCCAAATATGATGGAATTGAAAAATAAGTTACATGACAAAAGGACATCATGAAGTTAAGTGTTTCCAATGATGAAATGTTACATAAATAAAGTGTTGTATTTTGAAATACAATATGCTGATATTATTGTGACATTTGACAAAGTGGCATTTGATATTAATATGGTTCGTAATATGCAACATAAATATGACATCTACAAAAAATTGTATTACTTTCTTCCATTTTTAATTTAATTATTTACTAAGTTGTTACTGCTGTATTCTTCCATTCTTGACAGCTCTGTATTAATTTGCTACCCATGTGATTAGTAACATGGACTCATATCTTCAACTCATTGGTGGTTATCAATCAGGTTTACACTGGCAAGTAAATAATACATTCGGTTTGTAATTCTCTTGCATGTGGATATATATTAATATAAAATATGCATACAATATACTGTATATATACCATTGTGTAGGCTTAAGTACAACCGGACAATAATTTTGATTGTACTGAATATCCATATATTTGACTGAAGTCATAATCAACAAGAACATGAAAAAAATGACTGTGCGTGCAAATATTTCTTTTTTGTCCATTTGCTGTGAGAGTTTGCACAGACAATATCTCATGACTTTACATGCAACTGAAAAAACACATGCAGCCCTATATAGCATAGTAAAATATTTGTGAATGTCAGAGTTCAATATCACACCTTTGTAAAAACTTCCATCGGCACCGTTTCAGTTGTTTTCCATTTGTGAAGTGATGATATAGAGGAAAATGTCAACAGAAACAATCACTCAACAGCAGTATCTGATATAACCTTTGATTTGGTCCTCAACGTTTTCTTTCGCAACAAAATCACACAAAGCTTCCATGTGGTTACCTTCACCCTGAAACACTATTGTGTAAGTGCTATATTCCACACTGAGAATGAGTAAAAGTAACTGCAAATCATTTTTCCAATGTTAAGGCACTGACTTGTAATGAGGCATCTACATAAAAATATTGTTCTGGATTAAAGTTTTGTTTCTTTGTTATGTTGTTGAGTCTCCATGGGCTTGACAGCAAACGACTACCCGATGTGCCGAGCGTTAAACTATTTCCTCAGGTTCACTGATCTGCTCATGGTTCAAATTGTTGCGAAAATGATCCAAATGCTCATGAATAGTCTCCATGTCAATCTTTCCCTCTCTCCCTGCCTCACCTTCATTCACTCCACATTCCCTGCTCCATTCCCTCTCTCTTGTACTCTCCCAGTGTGCATCCACCCCCCACTGCATCCCCCTGTCATCTACCACACTCCTTCCTCTCTCCTTCTCCGTGTCCCTCTGTCCCTCCCTTTCCCTCTCCTCTGTCTCCAGTGCCATCTGTTGGCTGTTGAGATAGATGCTGTGACGTGAGGCCATGGGACTGCTACTGCGGGAGGGGAGGGTGGCCTCCACGTCAGCCTCCACTTCCAGAAAGCCTCCCATCAGCGCTGAAGCTTGAGCCTGGGGCTGGGAAAGGTGAGCCTGGGCCTGGTTCTGGCCTTGCTGGTGACGACGCTTCTTTTTGCGTTTCTGAGCAGCCATGGTCAGGTCCAGAGAGGCGTAGTTCAGATCGTGTTCCACTGGTGTACAGAGCTGAGAAGGACGGCGGGATGAAGCAGTGGTGATGGGAATGAGAGTGATGAGTTAGCCAGTTGGCAGACATGTAACATGCGAAAAGTGTCAACTCCAAAAAAAAATCAATAATTGCCTGTAGACTCTTTTAAACATGTAATTTTGCAACAGCGTAATAGAATTGTGTTTACTATTTATGGGACAATAAAAATATGTCAAGCAGATTCAACGTTTGGAAACTCTTTTAGCTTTGACATCCTGTCCATGCACTTTCAAACAAGTAAAGAGACGTTTTAGAATGTGGTACAAACATGTTGACCACAACTCTATATTTAGACACTTTGTTCAAGACATTGTGGTATTGACAAGTACACCGGAAACATTTTCTATGATCTAAATGGAATCCAATCTAAATAGAATCTAAATAGAATATGTTTCATGCAATATTGTAATACCAGAAAAATACAGCTAAAACCTTTAACATAACAAACACAAAGAGAGCAACCTGTCCTACCTCTCGAACACGTTGATTGGACATGGATTCGTAGCAAATGTCTTCGAAGCCTGCAAAGAAAACACAGACACCGTTCTTGATTTGACTTGTTATACCTAGAATGTAATTGAATCATGAAACCATCAAATGGCCTGGAATCTAAGGCTCATCATTTTAGCTGTTATTTTGGCCATGTTAATAAAGTAGCAAAAATATAGTAATCGGAAACAAACACAATTGACCTGGAATGAATGCTTATGGTACCCACGGAACACACGGATGGAAAATATCTAATGTGGCTGATTTGATCTCAACATTCTAATTACATATTCATCTTGTGACTTTTACAACATGGTTGGAATAGTAATTGATTTGAAGCCACCAGGTGAAGTTAGGGTCCGCTCTGAATACACTTGCATTATCCCAGAGACCCAGAAGAAAAAGTATTGTAAAATGTTTGAATTTGTCATACTGTACGGTCTACAGTCTTTAATTTTACCAGCAAGCATATGTGAAGGATTAGAAACTTCACAAAATAATTGTTGACGACTGAAGTGGAGGTAAATAAATTTCTGGGTCTCAAAAAGGTATAACACCCAAGTTCGTTGTCATACCTCCTCTGTCTGTGTTGATGTTTCCATAAATGGGATTGTCCTGCAGTAGATGTTGCTCTTCAACACCAAAACGACTGGAGCCACTGAAAGATGATTTGAAGAAGATTAGAAGATTTGAACATTTGTACACCATTCACATTGTATGAACACACACAAACACAGAACACAGAATTTACCTTTCTCTTTGGGAGGACTCTGGGTACAAGAGATCATCAGCAGGGTCTGAGACGAATTGAAAACTTTTAGAAGATTCTGCGGTATGATTTAGTACACTTACGCAAAAACACACAATGCACAATGTGCAGCAGAAGAATAAATATGTATTCCAGTCGCTTTTCTTTGATTCAAATCATTTGGACTACAAAAGAAAATCAAGAAAAACTAAAACAAAAAATGTCGATTGCCTTGATTCAGCCACTGAATATTATGGTGCAAAAATGTTATTTTTCATTGTTTAACACATTCTGAGGCTCATGTCAAAACCCAGCTGTGGCTGACGGTACCGTACCTTTTATGTATAGCCTTTCTCGCCAACGCAGATAGAAGAAGACAACGTTCAGACACAAAGACATGAACAGACCCATGCCGGTCAGAGTCAGACCCATCCAAACATGTTTGCAGTCTTCTAAAACACACAAAACAAATGGGTTAACGCTCACATGCTAATCCCTGTGTCAGACAAAGGCTCATATACATGTCTCTCCATAGTAGTTGAGTGCATTTGTTTATTACTAACAGAGATAGACATGTTGGTTGGATGTTAAAGGGCTCAACTTTTCTAAAATAATTGCTTGTGTCAGATATCGGTCCAGTTGTAGTCTTTTACGCCTTGGTTATAAAAAATGATTCAAATATATCCGGAAGATGGAGTTGGGTCTGTGTTTTGCGTTTTTCCAAGTCAGGGTAACCAGGTATTACTGAGAACTGCCTTCCCTTGTTCAGACTCAGAGGTATTTAAATTGCATCAACATTCATTTTTGCAGAATGTTCCATTTTGTTTGCACAATATCACAGTAAATTAGGACAAACTCATTCAGTAGTTCAAATAAAATTCTGTATTCCTCATCCATAACAAAACATGACACTCACGTTTCAGGTTACGAAACCATTTTACGATTACGATGATGTTTCTGATCAAATTGAATTGATTGAATTAACACAAGTCAGGTCGATTTGATCTGCGGCAAGATGGCAGGGTTTTAAAATAAATGCAGAAATGAAATGTTAGCAGAAAAAAACAACTCTTCACTTGAAAACCTGACTCTGAGCTCATGGACGCAACTCTTAGACTATTGTTTCGGTTTCTTGTCAAAATATCAATGCAAAATGCATCTTTTCATTTACAGTGTTTAACAGCAGAAATAAAATACAATAGGCTACCTCACACAAATACATGAATGTTAATTATGTGAAAGAGCATGTTTGGTTAGTTTGAACCTTAGGATCTTACCTGCCATTCTTCAACCAATTTAAAATATGGAATGACAATTGTCCTTCTTCTGGACAGTTACTCCTTTAATCTTGGTGTCCCTTACAGGCCAAAGAGCATGTAAGAGGGGTCTTGGCGAATGCTCTCTGAAAAGTTTCACTCTTTCACGGTCTATATTTAGCTTTTCTCGGTCTCCTTTGTAGATACCTTGCATAGTATATCCTCCCAGATCTTTTTCTGTTACAAACAGGAAACGTGTCAACCTCATTTCACATTACTTGAGGCAGACCAGACATGAGAGACACTGAATGGACACAGTTGCACAATTTGCATCCAATGGATCATAAAGCAATAAAATACAGAAATATCATACTCCCTGAGAATGAGACTGAGAACATCCTGCTATATTTTGGAATTCAGGGATAGTTTGAGACATGTACACCTGGATCTGTGATACCAACATATAAATGCTTAACTATTGCAAAAGATTTTGTCATAGTTTTCAGATTGATATAATTCTTGTATGTATTGTGTAATATGATATATTTAATAGTGACCTGCAAATTCAGTCTGTCTGACTTGCAATAGTCATGTCATGTAATTGTGAAAACTAAAATGCTTAATTTCTCAAACAGTCACATGGCAGTTGCTCAGCCATGTACAAATGCATGCATGCAGGAATGCACGCACACACACACACATATGCACACACGCACACAGGTAAACCACTCGTACAATCGATCACTTTTTTTTTCTATTTTCCATTTCCGAGTAGTACAGAGCAGGATGTGCTAGTGAAACAGACTGTTCAGTTCTACCATAAAGTCTTCATAAAAACCTTAAGCAGGCATAACAGGCATGACAATACGTCACTTCACATAACACCATGTTGTCAATTCTTTCATGTTTATTTACTGGTGCAATTTTAAAATATATATTATATTATATATATATATTATTTGAAATATATATTATACATATTTGGACTGGCTGGAAAAACAACTGGAAAAAAGCAATTCATGCCTGTGTGTGTGTTTATGGATGTTTGTGTGTGTGCAGGTGAAGGGTGGATGGTCTCAACTGGTCAGTGAAAGGCCTGTGGTTTGTAGCTGTGATTTCTCACTATGGTTTCTTCTCACATTCAATGACAGTCTGTGGTTTCCACAAACATCTTTGATGCAGTGCTGTAGTGTAGTACAGCAGGGACAAAGATGTGGACTGTGGGTAAAAAGATATTTAGTCAGAAATGTGACCCCAGGGCAACTCCTCAGGCTGCAACAATGGGCACTGGATCAAAAGAGTGAGAAGTGGTAAATAGTCAGAGTCTTCAAGAGATATTTCACATACAAATTATGACGTTACATTATGTTACATTTTTTGTAATGCAAAACCACAACTGGGAGCTACAGGACTGTTTCAATTTGATTTATACTGATCGTAGTTCAAAAGTAAAACAAGAAACAGTATTTAGTGGATCAAACCATATGGTTTATACTCCTAATCAACAAACAAAGAGAAAGAGTGGAAAGAAATAATGTGTGTGTGTGTGAGAGAGAGAAAGAAAGAGAGATAGAGAAAGTTGAGAAATTCTTATCTATCAACACCCTTCATCATGAAAGTGAACCTTTTAATCTAGGCAGAGATGGCTGTGTAAAGAACAATCATGAAGACAGACAGTGGAGACAGATAGTAAAACCTGGAATTGTTTCATGTTAGATTCCGTAGACAGAGCATTAATCAGCATTGTGCCACTGTCTGACCTTTGTCTGGTCAGAGGGTGTGTGCCACTATATGGTTCCAGAGTGGGAGAAGTGTTTTTTCCTAGCTGTTTCACCACACTGCACTTTACTGATGGCTATCTAGTGAACGCTAGGTTTTAGAGTTTCTCAAAGACTGTGTGGTACACATGCACATTTTCTTAGTTGATGATACAAGTGTATTTATTTTAAATAAGAAATGATTACAACTTGTTATAAGGTACAGATACTGTAGAGTTTGTTAAATATATATATATATTGTAAGATATGGTGATGAACAGATTTGTTTAATTCCATGGTTCATGTTTGAATACAAATTGATGAAGTAAAAGCTAAACTTGTGTATTCAACTTTTATATTAATGTATATTATTATGTATTCAGTATTTATATAAATTGGTGCAAAGGAATATACAAAACAGAGGTCAATGGGTCTCATGTAAAAAATAAGTAGTTGAACATTAAATGATTGAAGGTGGAATATTCTTTAAAGATAAGACATGAGAAATGGAATACAGTAGAGAGAGAGAGAGAGAGAGAGAGAGAGAGAGAAAGAGAGAGAGAGAGATCTTAAAAGTGAAGAAAATGATACAGATTGCCACAGCATTAGCTCCCTCTTCAGGTGAGGATGTCAGTCACTAGGATCTCCACCCTGACAGATGAATACTTCATTGAAGAATCCTTCGTGGGAGGAGGAGGAGGCTTGAATGGAGGAGGCAGTTCCATCCTAGAGAGAGAGTGAAAGATAGACAGAAAGAGACAAAGACAAAGAGAGAGAGATGGACAGATAGAAAGAATGAACCATTGACAGAGAGAAAGGGAGTGAGAGATAGAGGGACATGTAATAATAGAAAGCCATGAGATAAGTCAGGGGATTGCTGTTTTATCTGTTGTCACTTTGTTTTAACCAGAGCGGGGCTGAGACACTCACAATTTCTGGACTTTGTGTCTTCTGTAGAAAATGCCAAGCAGGATGACAAGGCCAATGACAAGCAGGATCACCAATGCTGCATACCCCCAATAATCATCAGATTCTGGGTGAGAGAGAGAGAGGGAGACGGAGAGGGAGAGGGAGGAAAAGAGAGAGAGGGAGAAAGACGTAGAGAGAAGGAGGGGGAGAGAAGTTTGAGGTAGTGTAGAGGAGTGTGGGGGAGCAGAGGATTTAGACAGTTAATACAAAACAGCAACTTTATATCTACAAAATGTGTGTGTGTGTGTGTGTGTGTGTGGGGGGGGGGTAAAAAACTGTACAACATCAATGTACTACCGTCGGCTCCAGTTCCATTCACTTTGATGACACCTGTGGTGTTATGGTCACTGCTCTGAGTCGGATCAGCTGTTTGGACCTTTTCTGGGAAGCCAGAGGGCAATAGAGGCCTTTCCTTGTGAGCCTGACTGGAGGTGTATGGGCTGGATCCATGCTCTGTATAACTCTCTGTGCTCCACACACTCTGATTCCACTGAGGGGTGTCTGATTGGTTTGTGGATGGATAGGTGGACTCTGATTGGGCAGGAGGCAGGGCTGCGGTTGGACTGAGGGTGAGGTTGTTGAACATTGCCCCCTGCGTTGCCTCGCCAGTCTTGATTGATAGGTCAGAGGAGTTGACTGATGGGTCCAGAATCGTTTGGGTGTCTGAGAGCACAGTGGTGGGCATGCCTGGTTCTTCAGAGGAGGAAATTATGTCATCAATTAGGAGGCTGTGGTTTGTTGCTGCAGTGGTGACATCGGACAGTTCAGCTGTGGAATTTGTGAGATCGGTGTGGAGACTAGAGGTCCAGCTTACAATGGTATTGGTGTCATTGTAATTTCTGATCTTTGTGTGACTGGGAAAACTAGTGGTGTGGCTCAATTCTGTCAGACTCCCATTTCGGCTCCAGAGTTCATCTTTTATACTGTTTGAGAGAGCGGTCTCCGGGGTCAGTCCTGATGGAGACAAAAGTGTTCCATCATTCACATCAAGATCCATTATGGCTTTTTCTAGCACAGAAATTCAAGCAACTCTATGAAGGATTTTGCTCTTTACAAATTCAACCGTCAGATTGTTTGGTAGGGTACAATACAATAAAACGGCCAGCAGATGTCACACGACACAGACAATGAAACATGCTGGGGTTCTGCTGTGTATAGTGTAATGTTGCGTACACAGATGCATGTTGATCGTTGGCTATGGCATGTCGAGTGGTAGAAGGGAAATAGAGGGCAGGAAACGAGTATACGTCTGTTCAGCTTCACCCTTTTGAAGACGAGCAGACAGGATGGAAAACAGACAGAGAATTCCCCCCCCTACAAAAACACACACATGCGTGTACACACATACTAGCGCACATATTTAACGCGAACACACATCAACACATCACATTTACATTGAAACAAAGGGTGTATCCATTACCTCTGACCTCCAGCTTGATAAACACCCTCATGGAGCCATATGGGTATGTGCTGAGGTCACAGTGGTAGATCCCGCTGTCCCCTTTCTGGACCCCTGACAGGTGTAGATTTGCTCCCCTCAGCTTGTTACTCTGATCCATTACAGCCTCCACCGTTACATTGGTCCTAAACATATGTGTTCCATGTGTGGGGTGATATATGATTATCTTATCTACATTTTTAGTCCACTCAATCTGGGTGATGTGAAGGCTCTGGTTGTCAAGGCTGCAGTGCAGAGTGACGTTCTCCCCTGCCAGTGCTGTTTGCAGCAGACGTGGATCAGCTGCGAGCCCTATGAAATGCAAACAAAGAAGGAGATTACCAAAATAAGGAGTCAGATGAGAACTCCAAAGAAGGAACTTTGAAAACTGAAACACCCAGAAGCGAAAAAATAAATCTTTTACCAAAACACAGACCGCAAAAGAGTATGTGCCTAAAGCTCAATTCATTATACATTGTAATCTCTGCAGATCTGTGTCGCAGGCCAAGAGCCTGCCCATATAGTTCCAGTTACACCAGTCCTATCATGAGATTACCTGGGATGGAAACGAACAGAATCAATGCGATGGCTGTCAGAGTCAGAGTGGCAGCCATCTCTGAGCTTCTTGTACTCAACTGCTGAGTTTAACCTGAAAGATTGGTTCAAATCAAGATTTAGGTCAACAGAGCTTTGCAGCCTAACTGCACAGGAAACCGCAAAGGCATACAGAAAGCTAGTTTCAGAGGAATAGAGGAGTGTCTTTATGTGTGTAGATGCGGGAAATCTTTACTTGTTTCTAAAGGTATTTCATGTCTTTCAATTAGGAACAACCAATGACCTTTTTAACTGCTTCTTAGTGATAGTAAAGTTTGTCATTTAAAGCTTTGAATTCATGCGAATTTGAGATATGCTCATATTGTGTTCCCATTTGTCAACAAGTTTTTATTTTGATTTTTTCTAAAGCTTGGTCAAGCTTATAGATTATTTTGTGTCAAACATTTTGTGATGATCAAAACGATATGATGAGACACCAGTCTATGAAAACATATTTGCAAGTAGAAGCCTAAAAAAACCTATGCACACAAACATCCTCTCTCTCAGTGTCCTCTCTGTCACTTGTTCTGCATCACTCTATGATAGCTCAAACAGGTGCATCAGTTAAACATTGACACCAATTATCCTATCAGTAAACAGTGGTGTGATCTTCTATAAAAAAAGGCACTATTCAGTGTTCTGTAGCCAGTTTCCTTCCAAGGCAGTAAGGAAATAACATAATTTAAAAATAATAACAATACAAAAACATAGGTTTGCAATGTGGTCAGCAGCCTAGTTGGATACAGACAGAACAGTGCAGCATTCGTCTTGTGATCCTGTCTTTTAAGGTGAGCGCTCTCAGGTCAGTGAAATATTTTCATTGGTTTATTTTTGGAATCTCTTGCTAGCTGTCATCAAAGCACATGACCCAACCTTGTACATCCACTTCTCCAACAATGCCTTTGCAGGACCTCTGATAACTCTCCTACTTTCTTCACATTCTGCAGCTCACCCTGTCCTATGGATCAAAAAGGCCCCACCTTCAAACCCCTGAAATAAGATGTTGCACTATACCCTTTGGGACTGAAATGTGCAGCCATGCTACACATGAATCAGAATGATTTCATTTTGTCTAAGTTCCATCAAGCACATACAATCTAAATGTCTCATCATGGGTGTGTGTGTGTGTGTGCATTAAACATAGTTTTGGGTCATTCTGACCCCTGACGAGAACACAAGAGATAAGTGTGTTTGATACACCTCATGATGTCCCCTTTGAAACTGAGGGGAATTCTGAACTGTTGTGATCTGATAACACTTCCTGCCCAAGTGTGAGCGTCTCCTCAGTCATGTGCGATGGGTGTTTAGACGCTTGCTCGGCATTCTATCCACCAAAAGCCTCTTTTGGCCTTTCATTGTAAAATGACACAAGATTTCAATAGATATCTTGTATGAAAGGCTGTGAGTTAATATTAAAATCCTGCTCTTAGGTTTCCTGCTGACTGACTACTGACAGCATAACCTCTAGGGGGAGTCAGTGCTCTCCCATACTGAGGATTGGTGGATGTAACGCCTCATAATACAAAATTTTCCCTTAACTGGTACTATAGCTGCCCTTGTGCAGTACTTTTGGATTGTATGTGCTTGATTGACTCAGACAAAACTAAATCTTTCTGATTCATGTGCAGTATGGCTGCACATTTCAGTGCCCAACAGGGTCCAGGGTAAGAATTTAATCAACCTGCTTTATTTCAGGGTTGAAAGTGGGGCCTTTTGAGCCTTAGGACAGCGGGAGATGCAGAATGTGAAAAGAGCACGAGGATTAACTGGGTTTTTGATCTGGCACAGACCAGGTTTGTAGGCTCTACTACCGGTGTGTTCAAACCTGGTCCTTTGACCTGCATGTTTTTAAATGTTTTCCTGCTCCTGCACACTTGCTTCAAAGGAAAAGTCTTTTTCAGGTTTCCACAGAGCTTGAATCGGGTGTGCAGGAGCAGGGGAACATCTAAAAAATGACAGTGGACCTTGAGGACCAGTATTCAACAGCATTGCTCTACTTGAGCCATAATTATGAAGGGGCTGAAGGGACTGTAAGTACAAGACTATAACCACGTAGCAAGACCTGAATATATTTTCAAATTGCTGCACTTCATTGTTCCGTCTCTGACATATGTGTATGCTCCGAATTTAAGACCCTGCAAATTGTTTGGTTGAATAAAATCTCAACCCTTTCTACCTATATGGTGTACAGCCGGAACCTAAACCCTTTAATTACGTTGTAAAATGTGACGGGTTATTCCTGTGGTGAATTTCGAATCCTGTGACGCATTTCCTGTGGCAAGTGAATGAGAAGGCAAGTTGTGGTTCTCAAAAGGTCGTTTGTCTGCAGATGATAAAACGGGTGTTGGATATAAAGAGTAATTTAAGTAGAAGGCCCTCGTTTATTTTCACACTGACTGTTAATGAGGCCTAAAATTACATTTGAGGCATGATTGTTTCAAAGAATCTAAAGGATGTTGCAGTTTGGTTTTGCATTGCATTTTGAAAAAAATAAATATGACTATTTTATTGGTCCCTTATAAATGTTGTCAGTACATTGGGCTGTCTGGAAGTTCAATAACACACAGCTCGCTGTCAGGGTAATGTCAATTTACTGTTTTTGCAGGTTGCTGCTTCTCCAAATCAAATCTAAATGTCTTTGTATAGCCCTTTTACAGGTAATGTCACAGAGGGCTTCACATACGCCCATAGAACTGCCCCTCAACCAACCTAAATTTGCTACTTTACAATTATGCTCCCGTAATCCCAATTGGTGAGGTGGGCCTTCCCCCTTGGCATATTTGATGAAACCACAGCCAATCAAACATCTGGGGGGAGGGTGTGCATCTTCAGAGAAGAATCAGGGAAGACATTTCTCATGCTTACATTTCATTATAGTGTCACTACAGATTCAAGGGTAGATTGACTTCAGGCAGTCAAGTAAACTTAATCTCTAGCATTTAGGAATGTCTGTCTGGAATATTCCTGTTCCGTACAAGATTCACAGCTCAACAGATTTCTGCTTAAGCCTGTTTTTTCTGCCTACAACGTGTCTTGAATTTAGATAACTGAAAATGGAACGCCTATGTTTCTTTCAATATTCTGTGTTAACATAACTGATACCCTCTTTAATCAAACGGGAAGGCTACTGTGGATTCGGATCAAAGTCCTGTCAGTAGATCTGAACGAAAGGTTCACTGCTGACTAGTTCTGCCTGATAAGTGATTTGAAATCCACTTGGAGCTAACTGCTTTAATAGTACTACTACTTATTTCTCAAAAGACCACAGGACTAGACTCAGTCATGGTTCAGTATGACTTAAACCTGGTCTGTAAACTGCTTTAGCGTGAATGAAGTCATCCATGACTAGTAGAGGTCTAACAATATATTGCAGAACAGCACATTGCCATACACCATTTCATAGAGCCATGGAAATAGTTTTCAAGTTCAAGTTCAAGTTGTGCTTTATTGTCATTCCGCTACATGCGGGTGCATACAGTGGAACGAAATGTCGTGCCTCACAGAGCCACGGTGCTACATAAGTACAGACATTTAACAGTACAGTCTAACAACAAACAATTTAAAATAAATATAACATTTCTCCTATACATAAACTAAACAGGATACAAACTATACAAACTGTACGAATACTTACCGATGTGCATGTGCATAGAGTATTGTACATGTGCGAAGAATAGATACATATTATTTCAGAGTCTTTAGTGCAGTTTGTGTACACACGGCAGTGTGTATGAAAAGTGCAGTGCAGTTTACAGTATGACGTCTGTTCGATCCTATTGATTGAGCTACCAGTGCGCTGCCTACTCTGCACCTGCATTGTACATGCATTCATGGCATTCACAGAAGTTGCCTAAACTGAGTTAACTAAATTCTATGTAAATCAAAGAAAATGATTGAACATGTTAAATGTTTTGGAACTAAATCTGTCAATTGAATTTCAGTCATTGTTTCCAAGACTAGTCGTTCCCGTAAGCATTGTGAATGATTTACTGTTTTGAGGAAACCCATCTGGGCTCATTCTGAAGGCATGCTAGCTGCATGTGCTGCATGCACTGTCACTGGCTTCTGGCAGCCCTTGAAGGACGGTGTGACCTTTAGCGGATTACACATTTTTGCTTAGTTGGTTCTCCCTTATTGCTCAGAGCATGAGTTGAAACCTCAGGCTGTGTGTATGTTTGTACTTTGCCAAGAGCAGTTTTCTTTAATGTGTGAGTGTTTGCATGTTGGTATGAGTGACAGGGTGCCCACTGGCCTATTTCAAAATGGTACATGTGCAATTTGAGAGATGGTGCAATTTGATCTTGAGTGCTCAGTAATGACAGGTCTAGATGCTAGCATGTTCTCTAGAGCTGCTGGGGCTCCATGTGTACCTCAGTCTGAGGCAGATACTGTTGGGTGAGGAACCTCTGGTGTAGCTGCACGGGGAAGCTCCTCCACATCCCCCCAGAAGAAGGAGACTGGCCAAACTATCCAGCAAGATGATAGTGTTTGCCTTTTTGCCGGGAGACAGTTTTTCTTTCTGTATTGTGACAGAACAGAGAAGGCGTTCATCACAGCGGGTTTCCGTCGACCCCATCGATCTATGAAAACAAGGACTGGAACAATTGTTTGATGGATTCTGGGAATTTTAAGAGATGCTGCTATCAAAGAACAGTCTTGGAACAGTTTTTGTTGTTGTTCTCACATATATACACACGTGAACACAAAATATGGGCGCACACACCTTCCCCTTGGCATAACAGCCTTCTCCTACTAAGACTGATCTTAGAGGCATGACAATATCATGAAAATGACCTTGACTGGACATGTACAAATCTCAATTTAAGACAATACAACCCATGCAAAAGGGCACTACAAAGAAAGGAATTAAGAAATGTCATGAATTAAGACTCCAAGGGTTAGTATACCAGATGCCCTCCTCGTCAATAAAACACAAAACCCCACAACAGAACCTTGACATGTCTTGTGAGACCGAGTCACGTGTGCGTGTCTGTGTGTGAGGATGAGAGAGACAAGAGGGCTGGAGCTGGGGAAATGATGACTGTGTTGTGACAGTGGCACGCTTGCATGAGTTCAAAAGTGTTCATCAGTAAAATGGATATAGAGACCAATCCCCCATCCCCCTTCTTCCCCCTCCCTCTCCTTCACACAGAATTTTGGGCAAAGGACCCAAATACGCAACTGCCCTCTGCTGTTCAGCTGAAGGATAACTGCGTTCGTCGGCCTGTGTCTGAGCGATGCGAGCGTGGATGGTTGACGACACTGAGACTTTGAGCTGGGGGATCTGGGACAACAGCACTGCCATCCCTTCAGATCCACATGCAAGGGCTGTGAAGGGCAGTACATGTGTAAAGCAGCCCGGGCCTACTTGCTCTGTGAAAAAAGCGGACCTCTTCAAAGCCCGGCAAAGGGAAAAAAAGCTCATGCAGAAAACCACAACGTCGCCATTTCTTTCATTCTGATATTTGTGCGGCTGCAGAAAGAAAGCAGTTTTCGAAAGGTGTGGGTAGGGAGAGGGGAGAATGTGAAGGGATGTAAAGGATGACAGTGAAATGTGGGGAGATAGAGGGGAACTTCTTTTCTTTCTTTTGCCCTCCAGCGCTTGTCGGCACTCAGACCTCTGCTGGGAATTTGAATCCCTTTATTTGTCACTTTACTGCCTTTTTTCCTATATTCCTTTTAAACAGTGAGTCACAGGTTTGTGAAGAGAAAGCGAGGGAGGTGTTGGCTTTGACCTAGCAGAAAGAACTACCAGCGGTCATTTACATAGCGCGGGCTTACTCACGAATACGTTTCATTTGAATAAATTCAGCATTTTACTTTATTCAGTCATTTGATCTATTCCCGTTAAACTGAAAGAACAGCAAATTGCGTGCTATAAGCCAAGTCCAATTAAAATAAGCAAGTGCAGGTCACCAAAATGATATCATGGCATGTTTCAAAGATAAATTCTAAATGCATAGACGTCAAAGTTTTGTTCATGTTGAAGACAAACGGGGATTTAAAACAACCAGTTCTAAACTGTTGAGTCTCTGCCAACTGGTTATGGAGGTGTGAGGGCAGATGGTGTCGTGTAAGTCAAGGTTTGTGTCACCAGAAAATAGGAAAGCTGAACCTTGCCCAGGAGTGTGACAAGGTTCCTCCTGTGGCCTCATTGTCATAATCATCTGCAAACTATACAGTCCTGGATGACTCATCTTTCCTTCAATCTGTTGACAAGTCAATCTGCCTGTCCATTCGATCTATTCCAGCTATCCTAATCCAATCCTAGCTGTTCATTTATTCATCCATCCATGCTAAACACTTACCTATCCACACCACAGTATTTCATTAGCGCGCTCGCATTCTAAATCCTTTATGGCCCAAACAAGCTTCATTTGCCCTTTGCCGCCACCTCCTTTTCATCTCTGATTTCTTTGAGATAATGATGGTAACAGCGTCAATGACCAGGCAACAACCACAAATCATTCTGTTGATTGCCTGTGCCACAGGAAATCTGCTGCATTGGAGAGAAGCTAATGGACACAACTGCACGACACCAAACGCAAGGACAAGGTTGGTGCTTGGCAGGGTTTTTAATGAGGAATGGCAGGCAGGTTAGACAGGACAGGACAGGACAGGGCTGGCTTGGCTTCACTGGCCAGAGGCCCGGTAGGCAGACAGGAACATGGAAATTCTGGGTTGGAGCCACTGGACACAATCGTTAGTTTAACCCTTGTGCTTTCTTCGGGGGTCAGAATGACCCGAAAGTATGTTAAATGCACACCCACGCACACCCACAATGAGACATTAAGATTGTCTGTGCTTTTTTGAACTCAGACAAAACGAAATCCTTCTGATTCATGTGCAGCATGGCTGCAAATTTCAGTGCCCAAAAGGATTCAGGGTAAAAACAGAACTAACCTGCTTTTTTCAGGGTTGTAGGTGGGGTCTTGCTGACCCATAGAACAGGGTGAGTTGCAGAATACGAAAAGAGCATTAAGGTTAAGGAGGCAAGAAACTCTGGTAACAAGTTTCAAAGTGGCAAAATCCTGATTTGCACCTCCTGACTCACTTTTCACCGCACCATCAGCCTAACCTTAACTCCAAGTCTAGCCTTGACTATGTAGGTGTGAGGAAATAGTTATTTCCCTTTCATAATCCATCCGTGCTTATTAATGTCTACATTATTGAAGAATTTATAATAACCAAGCAGCAGTTTTTGCATCTGTAGATCATGTTCAAATATAATAGGACTTAACTTTTGTGGTAGGCTTGTCCTCAAATACGATTTTATTCCACTGCAAACAACTGTACCCGCACATGCACACCAAACCCCTTGCAGCTAAGCGAGGGACACATAAAGAAACTCAAAGAAAATCTCCATCAGAAACAATCTCTCAGACTAATACGCTGTAGCTGTTTGCAGCACACACAATCACTAATGCGGTCCCTGCTTCCTAGCCTCAACACAATCAATGTGAGAGTTTCCGAGCGAGCATGTGTGTGTGTGTGTGTGTCCCGAATGACAACATCAGAGACAAAGGGACCTTCCCACCACCAGAAGTCAGGGGAAGACCAGAACCACTAGAAGTTTCTCCTCTCATCAATGGTGGCTGTTGTGAAGCTTCTCAGAGAAGAGAGGAAGATGCCGGGTCTTTGTTCTCCATAGCGCGAGGAGAGGTGCTGCGCTTCAGGCCGGGGAGTCTGCCACCGCTCCGTAAACACCTGCCAAACACGCTTACGTAACAGGCGTCAGTGCTCAGAACATCTCCCGTATTGTCTTCTGCCTGCCTGCCTGCTTGCATCCGGGGGTGGGGAAACAAGAGTCCTGTCATTTCTGGAAGCGTCTCCCTGCGACGGTGTCGGCTGAGGGAATGGAATGCCACACTTGCGAGCGGACGCAGGAGAAAGCACAGGGAAAGTTGTTGGGCGCAAATATGTATGCGCTTGTCGAAATGGAGGGTTGAGGCAGAAAACAAACCATCAGCTTCCGCGTGGGAAATATTTACAGATGGGCCTGGGTAATCTATCTTTCAGAGGCAAACAGAGAGAGAGAAAGAGGCACAAAGAGAGAGGCAGAGAGAGTGAGGTAAACCGAGAGAGAGGTAGCGAAAGAGAGAGGCAGAGAGAAGCCAAGAGAGCAGACAGACTGAAAAAGAAAGACAGAGTGCTTGCGAGCGGCAGACAGACCCCAAAAAGACAGACCAGAAAAGATGTACAGAGAGAGGGAGAGAGAGAGAGAGAGAGAGAGAGAGAGAGAGAGAGAAAGAGAGGAACAGAACGACCAAAAGGTGAAGACGCACCCCGGTGAGCAGCGCCGAGGTTAAAAGATCGAAGCACTGCCAAAGTAGACGCAGTCGAGGCAATGACTCAATGTCCTGCCTCCAGCCCGGTCCAGGAAAACATCCTCTGTCCAACCAAGCAATTAGTCACTCTCCTTATGTCAGCACAAACACTCTCCCCTGTCATCCTGGGGCCAGGTGCCAACATCTCTGTTGGACACAGGGCACGCCGAGGTCCTGATGACCACACAAACTAGGCGGAATGATATCCCTGCCTCATAAACATATGCTGCACTCCACGGAGGGAGGATGCGACCACGAGCTTGGTCTTGCGTGTAGAGCAAAGCGCCAGCTCCTGAAAATAACAGAGGGGAAACACCCTAAAAACCGAGGAGAGAAAACAAGACAGGTTGTGCACATTTCGGAAATGTTCGAAAATAAACACTCAGGTGAATCTACCTCCGCATGTTAAATAAAGACAAGGCATACGTTTGATGTAGTGCAGCAATTTACCATAAAGCCAACATTAGATACATTGTAATGTATCTGAATATGGTTTTGGTGCCATCCTCTCCATTCCCAGCAATACAGAGTGCACACCAAACAACGCCGTACTAAGCTGTACAAAACTGTATAAGTGCGTTGAGAAAGAGCTTCGAATCTTGGCTTCCATTTCTCAACTGTTTTGCCTTTGCGTGTTTTCCCGACCTCTTTTCTTCCGCCGTGGAACGCTTTGCCAGTCACTTTGGCGACCTGCTTGTCACGGTGACTTGATGTTGTGTGACAAAGGTTAAATGAGAAAGATCATTCAATGCTGAGCAGACTGTTGTTTTGATGAGGCAAGTGGTTTTATGCATTTGTTCAAGGACAAGTGATTGGTCCTTTTTTGAGAATCCAATTAGATGATGCTTTGGTTAGGGGTGTTTTTTTAAAGAGTGACTGTCACCTAATTGCAAAACTCATAATTACTCCTGTTAATTGGCTGGATGACACTCCTTTCCTATTCCGATTAGTAATGGGTGGCTGGAGACCACAAGAAAAACGCAAGAGAGGAAGACACAGAACAAGACTCTTGAAGAAGTAGTTGGCATAGAGGGAATTGGACAGTAACAGCCCTGTCTCCTTTTCTTCACTCATTCGCTTTATCTCTCTCTCTCTCTCTCTCTCTCTCTCTCTCTCTCTCTCTCTCTCTCTCTCTCTCTCTCTCTCTCTCTATCTCTCTCTGCTAGATTGAGAGATCGACAGAGAACAGGGACAATGGCATCCATGCACCGGGATCTTGAGTGTGAGAGACCAATCAGAGGAACCTTCCACCTACTTCAATCATTACACGAATGAATGGGGCAAGAGAGAGAGAGGGAGGGGTGAGAGAGGGAGGGGGGTGTTATCATCCGGCCCTACCAAAGGTTTCTGATCTCGCACCTTTTCGTGGGTACTACTGGACTAGAAAAATGTGAAAAAGACGTGTTTCCACCCGACGTCTCGCTGAGTTGCCGTGTCATTTCTAAGCTCGTAGGCAAGCGAGTGGGCCACACTATGGCGAGTTTCTGTCTGTGGGGACCAGGGCCTCATATCAAAGGACGTCTTCTCGTCTCCCACACCCGAACATTAACGAGGTGCATGGCGTAGCGCGGCTATCTCACTCTCTGCTTTATCATTTAATTACTTTGAGTTTTTGGGCGGATTACGCCGACACCCAGCAGACGAACACGCGCGTGATCTCCAACACATTTTCCTCTGCTTTCAGACAACTTATTTTGCTTTGGGAGATATGTTTGTGTGTGTGTGTGCACGCACACGTGTGAGTATATGTGTGCCTGTGTGCGTGCGTGCGCGAAACTGCAAAACCTTTTTTTTCTAAAACCCTTGGTGGGATTCCGAACTTCAAAGACAGTGCAGCGATGGCACAACTAGTCAACAGTCCGTCAGCGGGACATCAAAGGGGGAGAGCATGGCAGAGCGTGACTAAACAGATGTCTGACTCCTCTTCACCCACATTCCCATAACACAAACTGCAGATCTACCCATCCTACCATGGCGATCTAGTCCAATGGTAGCCTGACAGAGAAGCACAAGAGTCAGAACAAGAGATGCTGCAAAACAGTTATGCCCTTTCAACGTAGGACAAAGGACATGCGACAGTAATGCGAGAGGAAACTAAACAAGACGAAGGGAGAACGGTTGAGATGGTCGCAAAATCGGACCTATGACCATGGATGCATCACTGATGACAAGCTGACACTGATGCATTGTGGGAAGAGGAGAGGTGCATATGGACATTCTGCTCTAGTTCACATTATTACTGGAATGGAATAAAACAAGAACGAGAACAAGAGAAAAAGAAACATACATTCTTTCCCCCCCACCCGTTAGACACACACACACACATACAAGGCTGATGATTCCATCCTCTTAACTTTAAAGTCTCCAGAGAGCTCGGAAAAAAGTTGCAGAGAGACTTTCCCTCTGCTAATTTGATGTACATTTGGCTCTTAACCTTGGTGGACAGGGTGAGTAGAGAAAGATAGATAAATAGATAGGGAGAGAGAGAGAGAGGGAACGAGAGAGGGGGGAGAGAGTGAATGAGAGCAAGACAGTGGGGAATAAAGAGTTATTCTCTGTAATCTGTTTGTGTGTTTCAGTGGGATGCCTTGGGGTGCCATGGGGTTCACAGCAGTGGGGGTGACAAGCTCCCCAGTGACAGGAGCAGAATGTGCACATGCCGCAGGCCCATAGCCGCTTGTTAGTCCCTAGAGTGTGTGCGTGTGTGTTTACTTTGCCCTCTTAGTTCTACCACGACAACCCAGTAGCACAGTAGCATGCAACAGGGTAGGACAGACTCTGCGTTGAGCCCTGAGGAACACAATAATACTCTACCTCATTCTATATCTGTCCGAACGCTCTCTCTCTCCCTCGGTCTCCAAACAATATTATTTTAACTCCCTCCCGGGCGTGGAGAGATTCCTCTGGGATGTTGTTTGCTCAGACTGAGAGACAGACAGACAGGCAGGCAGGAAGGCAGGCTGGTTTGAAGGGTTGCATTCAAGCATTCTCTGCGTTTTTGCATCTGGACGCAGACTCACCAAGCCATTATTCCACTTCCATGAGTCATCACTTTAATTAGAAATTGGAAAGGAATCCACGGTTATTTATTCAGAGTTCGATGGATTTTTAATTACATTCAGTGCTGTAATTGCAAAAGAAGATCTTCAAGGCCTGACATTTTACCATGAATTTGGACTTGGCTAAATTAACTGAAATGTTTTCGCCGGCACATACATTCTTTCCTCTCTTCCCCTTCATTTTACCCCCTTTCCTTCCCTCCTTTCCTTCACTGCCGCTCGCCATCCTTATTAGAAGTGACAAAACACGCTCCACTGAGCACCACCCTGGTATGCGCTCGTTGTTCAGCCCTTATAAGGCCGACATCCCAGCAGAAACAAATCAGCTGTGTGTGTGTGTTTTTCTGAGTGCGCATGCATCCGCATGCTGGTGCGAGTGCCTGTGTGTCTACTATATAGTTGGGGCCGCATGCCTGCATCTGCCTGTCATTTATAATTGCCATTCGTGGTTCCTACTAACTGTGGGTTCAAAGGCTTTATTTTCTGACCTGTTGATATGCAGGGACTTGGAGTGAAGCTTGACGTGAAGTCTTTACTGTTGTCTTGGAGATGTGGGGTTTATTCAGAGGCGATAATTGCTTGACAGTAATCTGAAGCAAAAGTAGAGTTGTTTTCATAGGCAATGGATGTCATTGTTACCTCGGTTTTCTGCCCAGCAACACCTATGTTCGCCATTAAAGTCGCATAAAACATGAATGTCCCGATGTCAGATAGGTGTGACAGACTGCATGAGGCTTACCCCCATTAGCTGCTGTAGGTTTGAACATTTCTAAAGTCAATACACACATACATGAGACACACACTCATACTGCATGGCCATAATGTGTTTGACTTTATGTGTATGTGGTAATCTAAGCCAAACATATCATTTATGTAACAGCTGCTTTGTAAATAGTTCTGTCACTCTGAGCTGCAAATCGAATCTCCTTCTTTCCAAAGACCCGTCTTCCCATTGACACAACACAAAAGACTTTTCAATCACATTAATCCCGTCTGAATGTACGCTATATGCAGCAAGCATTATATAGGAGGCGTCGCCTTTAATGGATTTGGTTCCGTTACGAGCAATAAATATTTAAAGTATCTATTTGCGTCCCACAATAAGTTGAAGTAGGTCAGATGAAACTGTACCCAGTCCTTTTCTTTCTTTCTTTCTTTCTTTCTTTCTTTCTTTCTTTCTTTCTTTCTTTCTTTCTTTCTTTGTGCCTCGGACAACCCGGCACCAATTAGAAGATTGCGAGGTGTGCATGTTGTATGCGCACAGCAGCGGCAAAGGAATGAGAAGATCGCAGCATTATGTTGCACACCCTTGTATTTGCAAAAGGGAGCCATCATACTACTGTATTTGTTGTTTTTTAATCTATTGAAGCTGGTGTTACCAAGTCAAACTCCTTCGAAATACAGCCCACCCACAAATTGTCTAGCTTTTCTGCCGCACAACCAAGTAACACATGTCAACATTAACCATTCTGTTGTCTTGGGGTCATAATGATCTGAATGTGTACTAAAACTTAATAAACTTACACAAAACATGAATTGAAGTAAACACACAAAAACATAATCTTAGCTCCCACAAAAAAGTAGCAGCTATTGTTTTAGGCTTGACTGATGAGAATACTAATAGTGGCTATATCAGTTCCTGTGAGGTCCACCAAAAATCAGGAAGGCAAAAGGTATCAGATTTTCATGAATGAGGGCTCATTTGAAAGGTATGGATATTGGAAAGAGCAGTAACTGAAATATTTTGTAATCAGTCTTCAATCTTGGTCAGACCTAAAAAGAATATTCCAATTCAAACACACTTCTAGATTACCAGTTTGGTAATCCTATAGAACCATTACCTTCTTGACTTAGTTCTATTATCTCTGTGTATTCTCATAGGAATTCATGCTGTGAGTGTATAGCATTTTCTTTTAGGTGTGCTAGATAGCTGAACAGCAAAACAGTCACAAAACAGCTGATGCTGTTTCCATACTTCTAGCTATAACATTGTGCCAAATGTCACATTTGAATTCAAAGATTTGGTTGAGTTAGTGATAAATCGGACCACATGTGAGAGTGACCCAATTGTAATAGGTAGTATTACCAATAATAGTATACTGAAGTATTTCTGAAGACAATATGAGGGTAAAAAATACTACAACAGAAAGCTATACCTACAGAGAGCCTACACCTCCTGCCTCTTAGTCAATGCTTCATTTCAAACCCACTTTGCTGGAGTACAAATCAAAAATCATTGTGATTCTATTCATGTCCAAATACTGCACTGTTTTAATCCATTCAAGGGCTCATGGACACATTGCAAAACATTGACAAAACCTCATGTTCCCAGCGTCTCCCTTCCTCTTCTGTGGCGCACGCTGCCTGGGCTGGGTTCTTTTGAACTGCCTCCCCTCTCTTCCTGTCCACCTCACAGCTCTTTCTCGCTCTCCGCTTTCATCTCTCCCTCCCCCTCTTCCTCACGTCCAGCCTTTCTCACTCGATCTCGGTCTCCGCACTGTCTTTCTGTCTCTCTTCCTCGCCCTCCTCTCTCTGGCTCAGCTCATCTGAGGGCCGTCTCATCTCGGAACATGTCTTAGCCGCGAGGCTCGAACCGCTGGCGCCAGCCAAAGAAGCAGCTAAAATTATGAACTGGAGAAAAGGAATAATATGCTTCATTCAGTTCTAGGGCAAACACACACCCCTGCCTGAACTGCTTGAAAGTGATACAACTGAATGAATTCCAGGCAAATCTTGTTTGTAGTGTTACGAGTTAACACAGGGGTTATACACAAGTGTTTTCTGCTGAATATATGTGTACAGTACAGAGGACTGAGATAGTGAGACAGAGAGAGGAATCTCTAAACCCACCTCATGTGGCTGTGTGGTGGTGGTTGAGCCAGTGGGAGGCTGTTGTGGATTATAATAAAGGAGAGCCAATTCGCTGACATATTTGGGACGCATTAATGACAAATCGAGATATCAACTGTGTCATGGATGATGTCATACCTCATGTGCCTAACAAATGCTTACATCGAGTGAGTGCTGAGTATCCTGGAAAGCTCGCAAACACACACACTCACGCAGGTATGAGCCCCCCTCTTTATCTGACGATTGAAGACTCTGACAATGTTCAAAGACACAAACAAACCACTGACACCAGCATAGTCCCAGGGGTGTTTTAGGATGAAGTCTACTGCATAAATCAAAGAACAGTTCTTTTGCTATAACTTTCAACTGAATTCCTTTGCAGGAGACAGAAAGGACATAAAAGAGCAATTACGAAAGCAAGGGCATTTTCCGTGATCAAAAGACTAAACATATGAAAAAGGTGAATTTAAAATGAGTACACTACTGGCTTAGCACTGTGAAAAAGAGTTTATGTGAACAGAAAGAGTTGATAGATTCTGTGCCACAGTAATAGGTGGACCAGGCCGTGAGCAAACACCCAAAGAACTTCAACCACAATTAAAGTTTGGGAAACTAGCTTTTTGCCCTCACCAGACATTGCACAAACTTGTAAAAATGCGTTACATCAAACTCTTTCATCCTATTCAACGTACAGTACACGGGGGATTTACACCTGCAACCTCTTGATCTGCAAAACGCTAAACCACAGAACACATACCCTCCCCCTTTCTGGAGAACAGAAGCCTTTTTGAACATATTTTATTCAAAGTCAAAACAATTCAACATTCAAACAATGTGCCATTTAAAAACACGAATGCTATAAACATATACCCAAGACCAACATAAATACGTAAACAACAAAAGAATCAACGAACAAAGTACAAGTTGTAACAAACAGTATAATCATTAAATGTTAAAGTTTACCCCATTTGGGTGTAACAGCAGAAGAGAGTCAGGTGGAAAATAGAGATAATACCTATAATTACATTCAAGTGAATTAATCTCTCATGATGATAGCAGAGTAGTGTAAACAATGCTTTGTGTTTTCAAGAGATACTCGTCCTTCCTCTCTATGTCACAATGATCCTTTTTTTCAGCCCTCTTTTGTCTCCTTTCTTCTCTTCACTCGTCTTCACCTTGGTTTGTTTTGTTAGTGTCTCCTTTCCTCCACCTCAATGCTTCCTCAACTCCTCGAGTTCATGAGTACTACGACACATTTTCTCGTTTGTATTATGGCTCCATTTTCAAGCCTTTCCTTAAACAATGCGGGAGGGAGTGCATGACCATTAGTGGCTATAAATCACAATGTTTGTCATTATGAATCACGCAAGTACAGCAAGCTGAGTGCCACTCGGTGACTAATAGGCTTTTTTGAGGTAAAAGCCTCCTCGCCCCCAACGTCTAACGGCAGTTGATGCTCTTGATTGGGCAAGGTACAAAGGACGCGTTTCTTTTTTCTCAAGGCCCTCTCTTCTTTCAATCATGATGATTATGGTGGATGTAAATGACAGGACGCAGAGATTCACAATCAGGGATTTTGGTTTGCTTTTCTGTTCGCTGGAATAACACTTCTCCACCACTGAGAAGAGTCAATGAGCGCCTCAGGAACTCCACTTTGAATCAAGCCATATCAGATCTCATAGCACACATTGAACACTGGAAAATATCGATGAGTGGCTTTTCAGGTTACACAAGAACACAACTATACTGCAGCATGGAGGGAATATTTTGGGGTTTAGGGTTCAACGTGAATGACTATGTCTTAATGTTAGCCAGAGGTTTTGTTAATCTTAATCTGAGCTGTCAGATGGCCTGAGGAGTCTGATTTTCTTGTGGGATATGAACGTAATATGTTCAAGAGATGACTGCGAAATTCAGATAACTCAGGAGCAACAGAGTACTTTTACATGTCAATCCTGTTTGAGGACCACACACTAACACATTCATGTGCACTCAGGTGCTGCAATGTCAGTCCTTGACTTGTGGATGATGTGAGCGCGGTGGGTAGAACAAATTGGGTGGGGGCAGTGTTTGGCTAGCTTGGTCTCATAGGGGTTCAGTGTGTGTGTATGTTTATGTGCATGTGTGTGTGTGTTCATGGGCAAATGCCTGTGGGTGTTTCTGTTGTCTTTCCGACCACATCAGTGTTGTTTGTCAGGCTGCCCTTCCTTTGAATTAATTATTACCAAAGTGAGGTAACAGACAGACACACACACACACACACACATACCACACAGGTAGTTGAGGACTCTCATTCTTTAAGTGTCACTTTCCTGCTGGAAGCACAGCACTCTAATGAGGACATTACTGCATTTAGGAAAGGATGAAATGTTTAATCACAGTTACTTGGGAGAGTTCCAGCCAGTATCACTGTTAAACAGAAGGTTTCAGATGTTTAAAACGGCAACAACAGAGAAGAACCACTTGAGAATCAGAAACTTCTGTGGTTGTCCTCTTTTGGGCAGTCTCCTTAATCCATATAAATCCTTTGCCTAGCAGCCATGGATACTGTTTCAATGATATGATTTTCTTAGTGTGGGTTTCTGTGTGTGTGTGTGTGTTTGTTTGTGTGTGTGTGTGAGGTGATAAACAGCTCATAGCCAGTGGGCAGCAAAGAACCTCCATCTCTTTTGTCCTGCTGACCCCTCAGCACAGACTGACCTACTTTCAGGAGAGGAAACGTAAGGCAGGACATTATCCAATCTCTGTAGCACAGACTCTTGGGAACATAATGGGTGTAAAGTATATACTTAGTTTCTTTAGGGTTATTGTCCTATCTTTCTTGACACGCATGACATTGGAATGTTCCTTCTCCACGGTCTGTAATTAATTTGTCTGAGACCTTAAAATCTAGTGCACTGTGCTGGATCGCATGACCGCAAACTGTCAAGAAACAAATAAATAAAACAGTGTAAATTCTCCGTATACGTTAGCTTGGAAATAAGTTTGTTTGCGGTTCTGAAGTGTGTTTATTTGCCGCAGATATGTAGGCCAACCCAAGCAAGCTTGTTTGTGTATTATGGCTCAGTCTTCAGCAGGTGGTAAGTGACACAAATCGAGTCTGAGATAACAAGATACTTGTAGATAACATTCACAGAGAAGTGAAAATCAGAAAACCATGTTCTAACTAATCGAGTTCTCTATTGTATTGTGTTCAGTAATGCTAAAAAAAGAAGACTGGGTATTTTAATCAGACCAAACTCCGTGATTGACTGATTGTGTCCCTCTCCCTCCATTTGAGAAATGACATTGCTCAACTATAATCAGTGTGTTTGTAGGGGTGTGTGTGTGTGTTTCTCTCTGATGGTATATTACTGAGAGCATACATGACTATGGCCCAGGGAATAGCTGAGCAGTTGGACCCTGTGCACTGCTAATACGGCTGATCACTGCTCCTGGATGCCAAAGGAGGAAAGACAGAAGGATGGGAGAAAAGCAGAGACTAGTGTGTGTGTGTGTGTGTGTGTGTGTGTGTGTGTGTGTGTGTGTGTGTGTGTGTGTGTGTGTGTGTCTGTCTGTCTGTCTGTCTGTCTGTCTGTCTGTGAGACGATCAAAGGATTCTTCTCTCATTCTTTATTTGTGCCAGTGGAAAGAAATATTCTGAAAGCAAATGGAAACTGTAATGACTGGTGTGGAGTGTAAAACTCAAGCATTTACAGGTTTTGTGGAGATTTCATTGTTGTTAAATTTACACCGTGAGGAGACTGTATCGAGCAACAATATTTAATGGCTGCTCAAACAAGATGAGTGAGGGGTCAGAATCCTTTCAGAATCAAAATCATTTCCTTAATGTAACAGGTGTTGGGCAAAGGCTGCCCAAACCACCTGTCCAATAATAGCATCCAGAACATAAACAGCATGATTATGTCCATCTGGGAAGACTTCAACTGAAGACTACAGCTTGCAAGCGTGTGAGGGCATGCCATCAAAATCTCCCATCTAAAACCTTTTGAATGTGCAGGACACCCACGGTTTCAGGTGTTTGGGTCAATGTGTTTGTGTGTGATAATGGACCCCTCCTCCTTCCTCATAATTAGGAGTCTGAGGGTTGGCTGGTTGATGCATTAAGCCATAACGTCTAACTGTGACCTCCTGTTGATACCTTATGAGACCCCCTGCCTCCTCCAGCCCATTTGCATCTCGCCCACTTCTACCTCCCTTAACCCAGCCTCTTCCCTCTCTAACAAGCTAATGCAACCGTGCCCGTGATGCTCTACACTGGTCTATATACCGAAATGATCCGCTTTATATTGTCATTCTGTTAGTTAACCGGTATTTCATCCATATATTGATGCGTCTTAGTCAACTAAATGGGACCAAGAGTTGAAAGCGAATCGAGCAAAACTGAAATATTTTTGGACAAGGTTGAAATTCTCATCCAAACAATGTCAAATGCCGTACTGTATGTCATTGGATTATAAAAAGGACACCTGCATGATATGAATTTTGCTGAGTGCCCGATTCTTGAGATTCTCGTTTGAATCTAAAACCCCTTCTGATTCGTACACAAATACACACACTACGATTCCTGGCATTTATAGATATGTATACATTACATACATTATTTTTATTTAGTTTGTTCATTTGACTCAATGAGCATGCATAGAATGCAAAACTACCGATATATGTTCCAGTAGCAAGGCAGCTGTTTTTTCATAATTCAAGATCTTTGGGACCCACAGGTGCAAAAAGGTTTGTCCAGGTAGCTACTCAAGTAGGCTGCTAAATAGTTATGGTGGCATGTTATCAAATCTGTTTGAGAAACAGAACTTTGAGAAACAGTCATTCAGGTACTTGGAAGCTGGTTTGTAGTAGGTGGAGTGTGTGAATATTGCTAATGCACTGAGCCTCTGATGGGCACAAGGGTAGAGAAGGTAAGAATAATGTGGGATTTGTTATGTCTCTTAGAGGCAGAGTCAAGGGTGCCTGTAAAGTCTCACCCTGCGAGGCAGCTGGATTCATAAGATTATAACCATTGAACCATCTATTTTACCAAGCTCCAAGTTATTAATTTGTGCCTGAACCACTGTTCTCAGACCAATCTGTAACATATGAGGACCTTATGGCAGCTATGGTCATGGTTGATGTTACTCTGTTATAGACAGTGATAGACAAATGATTCATACAGTCACCAGCCACATGCATTCCAAATGTGCCTACTCTCTTCCAAACAGTTTTCCAAGGACAACTTCCCAGACGGTTTTGTCAAACAATCTGGTGAGTGAGGTTAAGAAACATCATGGTGCATCAGTGACTTTACCAACTGTGACAGTTATTGAAAAAATATAACTATCCATCATTTTACAGCTGTAGATTCAAAGATTTTTTATTAAGCAATAACAACTTGAGAGGCACTTTCGGCCTTTAATTTGAATAATTTTCATTCAAATTGTTATACGACTCAAAGTAATTCCCTAGCTTGACAAAGTTTTAATGGGATAATGGATTATTGAATATTTAGGTGTGTTTTTGCCATCGGCTCATATTGTTACACATATTTAGATGATCTTTCCTTTGGCGAGCATAACCTATTCTAATCTCACATATACATTTATTATTGTTATTGTTATTATTTTACCACCCCTAAGGATCCCTCAATGCTTGGACTACGTAGACAACACCTTTGTCGAAATGTTCGTCTTCGTGCCGATTGAGTCGCTTGTAGCTGTACTTACAGCATTTTGCACGGTTTAGGAGCTTCCAACATTTTTGTGGCAGAAACTGCTTTGAGTGGCACCTCACTGCTGGCTAAACATCACAACTTCGGCACACGTTAGCGACGACGCGTACATTCGACGCTCTAGAAAGACAAACAGCGGTTTGTACGAGCCCTCTGCTTTTGTACATCTAGGAAGAGTTTATTGTACTTTTCGCTAGGTACCTTCGAACGTGTCTTAATCTATTAGACAAGTGGGATCCCTTTCGTTCTTTTTGTGAAGTCTCACAAGCCCTACCTACCCGGCGTCATGGAGGCGATCAGCCAAATAATTATTTAGCTCTAGCTTTGCTAGTATTAGTATATGCTATATTTTAGCAAGGGGTTAGACAGTTCGGGGTTAGCAGCTGTAGCTTCAAAAGACACACATTCGGCGACTTCTTTAATATGCCATTGTCCACAAGCCGCATTGTTTTCTTCATATTATCAGGAAAGCGTGTGAATGCTGATTGTGACCTGACATGCAATTTGTTTTCATTATGTTCGTAAAATGTAATATCCGTGCCATACAATTCAGCTACACCATAGCATAGATAGATTAAATGCATTATTTCGGCTTTGGTTCAATCGATGTGAACTGCCCCAAATTACATCTCACCAACCCCAATGTTCCTTCGACGACATCACACAAGGTAACGATCATGTTGATTTTTATTTGTTCAATCAGGTGTTGAGGCTCTGAAGAAAACATGTAAACACATAACACTTTTTCTTGTTGCACAAACAAAACATATTGTCTCTGTACAGGCCCGGGTGCTGCGCTCCCCTGTCGAATTAGCTTGTAGGCTAAATGTCAAACAGATGCCTTTACATTCCTCCAGCTCTTTTCATTCACGCTACCAGGATCTCAATCCGCACTCATCCCTTTGTTCCCCTCTTTTTTTCTCCCAAAATGTGGTTCTTTATAAATAGAAGAGACAACACTGACATGCAAGTTCACTGTTGCCTGTTCCCTGGGACGCGAAGTGAGTCTCTCATGTCCATACTTGACATTTACCAGGATGGAATCTTGGTAGTGACTCAGCTAAGACATAGTACCCAGCCCATTATACAAAGACCAAATTTTCAGTCCTTCACACTTCTGAAGAAGTTTTCCTTCCCATCCCTGTGTGTAGTCATTCTGCCCCTTAGCATAGTTTGAGTATGTGTCGTATGTATCTAAGAGGCAGTTTGAGGCAAAAAATATCAGTCTTCTTCATATTGTGCTTTTTTACAAGGAAGTTGGAGCATCACAGTTCAAGACACACAGATCCAAAGTGTTAAGTCATCTAAGACGAAACATTTTGGCATAGAAACTTTGATGTTTTGGTTCTGAGGTGATGATTTGGCACTTTGAGTTTTTACTAAGTTCAATTTACTAATAAACACTGTAAATCTGTGTAATTTTCATGGGTGTAAGGCAATGTTTTTGTAGTATAAATATTATAAATAAGTAACATACAGTTCTAAGATTATTATCACAACCATATACTCTATGTCATAGACTTTTTCTGTACTTACATTAATTAACATGACAACCAACTGAATTATGAGCATAATAAAACCCTATTTTGACTCAAGCAAATATACAAAAACGGTGTACTGAAAACAAAGTACAATATTAAATTCCCTTCTATTTTTGAATTGTGTATTGTACTTTCTCTGGTATGGATTCAGGTGGAAAGGTTTCACAGGCAACCTGAGGTCTGAGGTGAAGGAGCATTTTACCCAAACATTTTTGATAATGACCTACTTATACAAATAAATCCATTGATGTTAAATATATGATTATTAGGTGGGCAAATAATTTATTCTCAATCTTAAAAGAGTGTTGTGCATGCAAATTGCATTCTACTAAGATAATTAAAATGATGAGACTAAAACGGCTATATTTACTGTAAGTTATAGACTACCAACAGTGATTTTACATCATTTAATATGCAGGGAAGAAGGATGGAAAACTATATGTTTTCGAGAAAAGTGCTCCTTAAAGATATGGTAAACCTTCATAACAACCTTTGCCTCACAGGTCCAGATTGACATCACAAGACAAAGGCAGTCAGCCCATTACAAAAGAAGGAACAGTTCAGGTCAATGTTTAGGGTGTCTAATGTCCAGTAACATTCAGTGCTATACCACTTTCTCCAAAGGAGATACCAGCCACAGTTACCAGACAGACAGTCTTTTCAAGCTAAGATTTCAGGCTTCTTTCTTTCAGGTCTTTGAATGACTCGTTGTTGTTAAACTGTGGCCCCGGGGATGGTTTGCTTCTAGCAGCATCTGTAGCAGCCCGTGACGTCTCTGTGTACAGGAGGCGTGACACCCAGACAGATGTGATAATGCGCTTGTACTCATTCCGGAAGTTTCTGTTGAGGAGGCCATAGATGATGGCATTCAGGCAGCTGTTAAAATAAGCCATGAAGTAGCTGACCACAAAAAGCCACTCAGGGATGCGAGGGGCCAGACGGGGCGGGTCTATGGCTACAGCCAACCCAATCAGGTTGAGAGGAGCCCAGCAGATGGCGAATAGAACGAAGACCACAAACATTGTGACGAAGTTCCGCATGTCACTCGGTTTAAGGCGGGGGCCCTCGTTGGTCTTCACTTTTTTCCGCACCTACACGAGACAGACAAAGAGTAAAAATGTCACGCAGAAATCTCGACTTTGGAGCAATCCAGGAAGTCTTAAATCATCATATGACACATATCACTGAATGGCTGCAAACCAGGAACACACCCACCTGGATGACCAGCACCCATATTCGCAGGTAGCAGAAGGTCACCACAGCGATGGGGACCAGGAAGTGAATCACCACCACGGCCACAGTGTAGGAGCTGCTAACGTTCTGGGCAAAGGTGCAGGAGTAGACTCTAGGGTCATAGCGCAGGGAGCCCACGAACAGGTTGGGAAGGATGGCCAGGACGGTGAGCAGCCAGATGAGGGCGACGAAGAGCAGGGTGTTGCGGAAGCTGTACAGGCGGTGGTAGGAGAAGGAGTGGCAGATGTAGCAGTAGCGGTTCACTGCGATGCCTGTGATGTTGAAGATGGATCCGATCACGCTGAGGCCCATGAGGAAGCCACTCACCTACGCATGTGTGTGTGCGTGTATTGGGGTAATTGGAGTGGGTGGGGTAAGAGGACAGAGGGATGGATTTGATATAGCAAGAGGACGGTGACAGAAGCCAGAGAACAGAATGGGGAAACAAGAGCAGGAGGGTGAAAATTGGTTGTAGTTTTTTCAATTTTTTTTTCAGATTTCAATGTGTAAATGCAGCAGGAAATGTCTTACCATACACTGCGTGTCACCGAGGGACCACTCGTCGTGAAAGAGCGCATAGAGGACCAGGGGGTAGGGATAGAAAGCCACCACCAGGTCCGCGAACGCCAGGCTGACCACAAACACATTTCCTGAGGACGAAGAAAGGGAGATGACAAAGGTCAGACACAAGACAAAGAAACAGAGGGGATAAACATACCAGATATTTCCTGATGACCCTTATTCAGATCAACAGTGACTTGTTTTAAATGGACGCATTTACAGTCTCTACAAGGGCACCAGGTGAATGTCTAGGTGTTGCAATCGCAGCAAATGAGTCCAGTTAGCCGGAATGTTCCCTTTCAGCTAACTCCCCTTGACATCTTTTTGTAGACAGTCACACACCAACCATCCCGCAGAATGCATTTGCATATAAATTGGAGGACAGGCACGGCTTATGAAAAAGTAAAGAAAGCAAAAGAGTGACATTTCCTAACCTCACCACTAAGCAACTTTTTCCACCCTATCATCATCAAGCTTCCCTTGAACAATGACTCAGAAATTGGTAGTGGCACAAAGGACCTGGTCTTGTTTAGAGTGTGCGTGTGCCATTTCTCCTATTTAATGAAACCAGGACTGCATTTAATTTACACAGTATTTGCCATGCCATCCATCTTCATCCCAAAGTTTCATTATCCCTCGTGATCTCTTGCACTTACACCCTCCACACCATCTCTACCCTACGCATAATAATCATGCACACACAAGCTGACAAAACACAGGGCCACAGACACCAATCCATTTATTCCCTGCAAAACAATATTCCACGCCATGCCCATGCGAGCAAGTTCTGTTGGTGCTGAGTGTCGTGTGGGAAAGCAGTCACAGCCGTCACAGTCACTCGCTTACAGGAAGCAGACGTCCAATCTCTCTGTCTCTGTCTCTCTCTCTCTCTCTCTCTCACTCTCTCTACCATATTCTGGGGATTAAGACACACATTGGAAGGGCACTCTTAGCCAGACAAGCATGTGCATGCAATCCGTTGAGACCTCTGCTTGATCTTTCAAATGCGGCTGATTGAGATGGCCTGTTGATAAGAAGTGTCACTCAGCTAGTGTCGGTACACACATGCGCACACACGCACACACACAAATGAGTTACTCTGCTGGAAACGCAAAACAAAGAGAAAGTATTTGTGTGCGTGTGTTTTTGGACGGATGTCAATAGATTTGGTCAAATAACACAGCAACTGGAAAACTCTATTGAGCTGCGTCGCTACACGTTTTCACAGAGCGGGAAACGAAAGATGAACATCTGTGATGAAGCAGGACGGTGTGCACACGTCCGCATCGTATCACGCTTGTGCTATTCCAGTCTCGTCTGTTCAATAAGCCATGGATTAGTGTCATTATAATGACATTTTGTCATTATCAAGGAGTTTGGAATTCTAAACGCACATTGTAACAACCTTCAACAAATCAGGAATGAAGCCCAAAGCTACCGTTGAGATCCCTGCGCGAGGTCTACCAGTAGATACCGTGGAAAGATTGCCACAGCGACTGACTTCGTTTGCATTTAGATTCCTTTTCACTGGGAAGAAAAAGACCTGTGGGTTTGAGGGTTATGATGTGTCCATGAACAGGGGGAAAGATACCGTATTAAGGTGAGACCAGGGAAAGAGGAGGGAGAGAGAGAGAAATATACGTCAAAGAAATGATAGAGAGACAGACCAGGTCACTGAAATAGGCCGACAATTTGTGGGCAGAACACTTCGCAAATTGTACCAAAGTGTTCACAGGAAAAGGTCAACTGGCCACCCCAAACTGGATCAACAAATACATCCAATGTTGTGTCTGCCATTGGAATTTACAGACTAATCTTGAAAGATATTTAGTACGGTCATTCCTGCTCAACCATAATAACATGACCACCAGGCAGGGCAGTAGAAGCTCTCTCTCTCTCTTTCAGACTTTCAGCCTCAGCTCATTTCCCTCATCTGTCTCCTAATCTAAAAGGACAGTGACGCGGGATGCCTGCTGCTTTTCTCCTCCCTTGTCTCCACCCCTCCGTCCTCTTTGTGGGCCAGAGCAGACTGGAAAAGACAAAGAGCAAGACACGGTTGGCTGTAGCTCTGGTCCGGGAGGTTTAGTAGAAAGGCTAAGCTATGACACTCTGCTGGAGGTCATGAAGTGGACTGCATCAGACTTGAACCATGCTAAAGGGTCTCACCAGACAGGAGGCAGAACGCAGGGTCATGTTTGTCCCATTGCATAGGGTACAAGGGTGAAAAAGAACTGCAGGGGTCAGGACTGGGCAGGTAGATCATGGGTGTGTGTATGTGTTACATCATCTAATTGAATTAGTTTTATGAGTAACATAAAGGCTGTGACAGCCAATATCTAGCGTTCAACCAACTATATTTGAAGTAACGACTTGTTAAAGAGAAAAATGTTTATAATAAAGTAGGACTGTCAACAAATACAAACCTTTTCCACTGGCATGTTCATTCCAGCTGTTAACCTTCACCAGAGGTAACAACTACTTTACTAGATGGATGGAGAGCAGAAACGCAAGTGTGTATATGAAAGTATACAATTCTCTGGATTAGAACATGGCATGATGAACCCGTTTGCCAATTCTGGGGTAGACCGTTTTGTTGTATGAATATGTAAAAGCTTGTTGTATTCCCTCTTATTTGAACATGTGCACATGCACAGACCCCGAAAACCACCACTGCATATGGTTCAAATGCTTGACTGTGGTGCGCGTGCCCATATAAAAGGGAAGTGTTTTCCAAGGCTGTACAGTCTGTTCCAGACTGTAAATGGCTACAATAATGCCAGGGAAAAACATCTGGTGGCAAAAAACTATTGTTCATCATATTGACAGCTAGTAATGAAACTACTCAGCATTTCTTTCCTATTCCTCTAGTGTCAACTGACGTACTGGAAGAGGGTGAACAGACGTACAGTATTGAAATCTGACGAGCGCTTGTCAAACCGCCTGAAAAGGCTCAAAATCATCTTATTCTAATCACTACAAGGTAATCCTCATTTGTAACTGCTCACACTGGATTAATCCTTATTCCGTTGTGCTCTCCTTGATTTATTTATCCTGCGATTTAAACACCATTCCCATAATTAAGTCATTAATTACAAAGGAAAAAACAAGGAGTTTTGGGGGGTTGAATTGTCTGTGCGCAGACATGGATGAAAGACAATGTTTTAATGAGGAAGCCAGTAGCAATTACTTAGGAAAGCAATAAAAAAAAAGTTTGAAGAGTTGAAATGGCCCCCCTGAGTTGACCTCCAGCTCTTAACTCGGCAAGACTGTTGTAAACATGGTATACAGTCTCCATTAGCCAGAGAGTTGAACAGACCACCATGTGGATTAAAGCTACTGTGGATAACCCCTCCTTGACCTCCCTAAACACACATTAAAGCACCACCTGCACTCAGTAAGAGGGTATGAGAGATACATCTCACACTAACAAGGGTATTTGGTGAGGAAGTTCTCTTAGTCCAGCCACAAAGCTCCGCCGTCGTGCTGAACCTGTCAGTGAGCTCGACTTGTCCAGGGTGCTGAACCTGTCAGTGAGAAGGCCTTGTCCATGGTGCTGAACTGGCCTGTCTGCCTGCATGCTGGCCTGTTACATGGTTCTCGTTGCCAACTATTTATCCTATGAGTAGGTTATCCTCCATTGGGTTTTCACTGCACTAATGCAATCTATCTGGCTTCCCTCCCAACCTGTCTCACTATATCTCCCACTCAACTTTTCACAGAGACAACGGATTGTGGAATGAGTGAAAGAGACAGAAAGAGAAAGAAAGACTAAAGAATAAAATGGTACAGGGCCAAGGCGCCGCTGTCCCCACCTTGTCTTAGACGGTTAAAGAGAGGCACAAAGGCAGATGAGTAATCCAAACCCTCTTTTGAGGCAACAAACTAAAACTCCAAAAGCGTCTAAAAGGAAGAAGGTGACTTCCAACAACAGGCCACATAATCACTGTGCTCATACTGTGAAGCCTACCATTCTTTAACACCGCCACGTTGTGACCTCTAACTGGATGTAACAATTCATCACAAGATTTCCCCAGCAATCTTCCACCATGCTGGGATCGCAGAATTCCTCATGTTCCCACGAGGTGGGGCCATAGAAAAGTCTGACTCAACTAGAACGCTCTGAACTAGAACGCTGTGGACGGAGCGACACGCTAATCCTCTGTTTACTCTTTCAGTTTGGGGCTGAACAGTCACTGCCAACGCACAGTCCAATCAGCTTGGCAGCTGTCTCGGCATACAGACTAGGATGTTAATGTCATCCCCCACGCATGAGCATTCAGGAAGGAGACAGGGAAATTATTGATGGGGTGGAGGGCTTGCAGAACTCCTTCTGCAACTGTCGACGTATAGGGCCTCACCTTTATCCTTCCTTGGGCTTGGCAAACAGGGGGGGTTGGGAAAGCGTTGGACTAGTGCCATTTCGGTTGGCCTCTGCCATGTCACGAAGCTGTCCATTCAATAAGGGTTGAGTATCCCGCAGTGCATGGTGAGCAGCCTGGGTGTCGGAGGAAATGTTATGACCAGCTAACGAGGGCCTCATCTCCCGCTAGCTCAACAGCACTGCCAGAAGTCCCAACGGACAGCTTAGCGCAGGCTGAGCACGGCCAAGACTATAGCAGAATCTGGGATGATGAACTGGAAAGATGATTCAGCTTGGCACCGCAATGTGTATTTGTGTGTGTGTATGTGTTTGTTGCGTGTTTGGGCACGCACGTGTCTTTGTGTGCGTGCGTGAGCGTCGACACAAGACAGGTGGAGGGAGGAAACAGACGAGTCCAGGAAGATCAAGAAGGCGAGGTGAGAGAGTGAGTCTGAGAAGAAACGCTTTCAGTGACAAACAATGAGGTAAAATCACTTTGCTAGGTGGAGCAAACGGAGACTTTTCACTGTTCCAGGGCTGTTCATTGTCCTTAGGATCACAGCCATGGAGAATTCACTCCAGTTCACAGGACTCATCATCTTCAAAAACGGCGGTTATGCCGTCAACATTTGAGCAAGTTCAAACAAAACGTGACAAAGCAGTCTTACAGAGAACGCTGGCCTGGCTACAATGCTCTGTGTCAGCAGTCCCAACTTTCCTTTTCTCTCTGTCTTTCTCCTTCCTGAACCCACTCTCTCTCATCCTCTCTCTCACTCTTTCTTGCTCTCCCTTGCTCCCCTTCTTATTGTCTTTTTGCTAATGCCTCTCTTCTCTGAAAAATGAAAGGAAGCACAGTACATCAAAGTGTGGTGATTAAAAGGGGTCTCTGGAGTTTACCAGGGAGAATTTGTGTGCGTGTGTGGAGGGGTGGGGGGTTGTTGGGGGTAAAACCATAAGGATATATTGAAAAGCTGTGATGATGGTTTAGACCCATGAGTGCCAATTTTACATTACATTTTCAAAAAGCCAAGGAAGGAGGAGAAAGTTTCAGGAAGCATGGCGACGACGATCAACGGGAAGGAAACAGATAACGTCACAATGAAGTTTCTCCTATTCAAGATGGATCCGACTAAGCCCCTTGAGAGATGAGCGTCAATTAGTCCTATTACACTGCGATACATGACTCATTGAGCATGCCGCACCGCTCACGTCACCGACTACAAACCGTGACCCTGAGCACACACACACACTCATAGATCGGCATGAATTGTGATGATGAAATATATGTCCGGGGCAAACGTCGAACGAAAGCATTCTCTTTTACCGCTAATCCCAGTAAGGAGATAAACTCGACTCTTAATGGGCCGCATGACGAGGGAATAAAACAACTTAGTGTTTTATTCCTTGTTCGGCATAAAACACGACCCCCTCCCAAGAGCCTGACCCAATTTTTTGAACCTGAACAACAGAATGACAGCTCATCTACTTGACTACTCAAAACGACTGTTCCACGGGATCTTTCTGCTCAGTTTCAGCCCCTATGGCTGACTTTGTCTTACGTAAAAAGACACGGTCGTCGCTGCCATCTGATTTTGGCTGACGTCTGAAGAACTCGCCGGAGAAGTCGTAATTAATTCTAGTTGACAAATGCGGAGACAACGAAGGCCTTAAGAGGCTCAGGGCGCTGTGTCTGACTCGTGACATTTAAGAATTATGATATTTTCCTCTTCTGACTGGGATTCGCAGCTCACGTGCGCATACTTTCAGAAAACAAAATGGGGTTTAAAACACTTGATGTTATTAAGTTAGTGGCGTACATTATGTATCTTGACCTGACTTGTTATTAGCAATTGTCTTACTTTTACTATGTACCATACATACTCTTTATCTAATAGCCCCATATAGACATGTAATTTCAGTCAATGGCTGTAGAGGAAAGGTTTGACGGAATGTTGAAGATGGAAAACACCTCTGATTGTCAACGATTATGCTAAACCAACAACCTGCTATAGTTGCACAGCAGTAGTTCCAAACTGCTCTAAAAGACGTAAATTGGCATTTCAATCAAATTCTAATTTCTTTGCTATGTTTGCATGCAAGCAATGTCAGGGACAGCTTCAGAGAACGGCCGTAAATTTGTCTGAGTACCAAATCAAATCAAATCCTTAAAATCTGGGGCCTTGGTTTCCGCAGTGTCTTCTAAGAGTAAATTTATTTTCTTTCTCACATCAATGAGGTCAACAGGGACACAAGGCGTCTTTGTACACATGCGTGTTGCCATCTCTCTCGCGTAGATTAAAAACATCAAGTTGCAACTGCATATCTACAAAAAGATCTCCGTTTGCTCAGAAGTAGAAAAGGCCTAATTAGTGATAAAACAGATCTCATTAGAAAAAGGATGAGAAGTGCTTTTCTAATAGTGTTTTCTTTCAACTACTGCACCAAACGTCTCGTTTGTCGCCAAGTCGGAAACAACTTACGCTTGATGTGTTCGATTCAAATAACCGGCCATGGTCCTCTCAAGTACATCCTTAATGTCAGTTCTCAAAATTATTTTGTTTTAAGAGACTTTTCCTCATAGCAACTGGAGCAGTGATTTCCTGACGTCAGGTCTTGCATTCTTTTTTATAATTGAGGACTGTGCAGCTCACAGCGGGACAATCTACTTACAAAATTACGTCACGCAAGGCTGCAATTTGATTGTAGTAGGTACATCTTTCTGACTGTAACTTCTGTATTGATGTCATTGGTGACTTCAAGTTTAACAGCGTTTTAATACAGCGCGGCTGAAAAAACGGAGGCGTGAAGTGTAGTTAGGCTTTGAATGTGCGTGGGAGTGTGAATCCAGCTTTTCTGAACGTGTCAGCACTGAGCTCAAATCGGTTCACATCGAAGGGCCGCTCTCTCTCCTGAACAGGTGCAGTTGAAAAGCAGAAAGAGGGGGGATGAGGAAGAGAGAGGGAGACGGAAGAGAGAGGTAAAGGAGGAGCTGCTTTCGGTGGGACTTTTTAAGGTTTGCCAACTCGAGTGTTGTGTGGTCGTCTACATTCTTCCTTCGCTTGTCTCTCACTTTCTTCATTCCTACGGGTTCCTTTTCCACCTCTTCCACACTGTCCTTTCCTTTTTTCCTGTCTCTCCCTCCCGCCAAACACTGTTCAACGTCGATACGCGCGCAGCACTCGCAAATACACCTTCACCTTGCCTTCCTCTCATCCAACTTCTCTCCTCTCTCATCGCTTCTCTCGCTCCTCCTGCTCTCTCATTTTAAGCACACTCGTGCTCTCTTTCTCTCTTTTTTTCCTCCAACCCATCCCTTGCTTCAACCACCTCATCGCCCACCATGGCCTTGGGGGTCTTTGGAGACAGTTACATAAGCCTCGTCAAATTATCACAATGCATGTATAATGGATAGGAAAGAGTTGTACTGTAGAAGAGGATTTAAGAAGGAATAAAAGGCTAAAAAAGGAATCATCCTCAGCTTGGCAGCCGAAATAGGTCAATCAGACATGTCCATGGACAGGATGAAAACTGTGTGTGTGTGTGTGTGTGTGTGTGTGTATGCATCTGTGTGGTGCACATGCTGATGTGTATGTTGTTATCGTACAGCGCACTACCCGCTGGGCTGCACTCCATGTTGCATGTAACAGGGGCACGATGGCAGTTCCAGGTTCCAGTTCCGGCAGTGCAGCTTCCCACATCCCCAGCAGTGACGCTTACCGCGGGGGTATTAATGAGCCCTTTCTGTCCCTCTCACAGAGGGCTGCCCTTCGCACACAGAATGTGAGACGGTTGGCCAGAACGTTCCGGCGAGACACGAGAGAAAATGACAGTGTGGTGGGGGGGGGGAGGGGGGGGGGGGGGGTCGTGGATAGGACCAGAGAGTGTGAGAACAGATACAAAAGCAAGGGCTGCTGTGGCTTTATCATGTGTTCTTAAACAGGAACCACAAGGTATACAGCTGTCACTTCCTCCCCACACCTGCCCCCAGTCTGCCTAGAACAGTCAGCAGCAGCACTCACCAAGGAGCAGTACCTACACGGTGGCACACACGCGCCAACACAAACAAGATGTGCACGGCTAAAGGCTCCAGCAGGCTCAACAGGCGCAAACAGTGTCCGTTTCAAGGCATCAGCATGGCACAGACACACGCACACATTGCGTTACACAAGCCCTCTAACCACAAATGCACCCCATGCTGCTGGAACAGTAGAAGAATTCTGTAAATGGCAAATGGATAATGGATGTGCAACATGGCACAGGGCCAAGCAATTTGCAAAGGCATGTTCCTCTTGTATGGACGCCTCCCCCCCCCACACACACACATTTTTTTTTTTAGCATGGAATTAAATCAATGTAATCCATGCATCATGATCTCAAGTCATTACCGTTATTCTTTTTTTTGCCTCTCTATCTCTCTCTCCCCCCAGGTACCATCTCCAACTTGGTCGATCTCTGACTTGTGTCCTCTTTCTTGACCTCGACTCGCCTACTCCCCCTCCCCCTGTCTATGAGCGTGCCACCTTGCAGCGTCAGGTGTTGTAGTGACTCAGAAAACAACCAGCTGTGGGAGCTTTTTTATGTTCCTGCTCCTTCATGTGAAAACTCTCCTGCCATCGCACACCGTGTCTGGCTCACCTGGTAAATTCGATTCAGAGCACTCACATTTACACACACACGCACGCGCATGCGTGCGTGCGCACACACACATTGTTACTCTCACACATGGGCTGAAGAGCCTGGAGCGGAGAGGGCTGATACACGTGTGTGTGTGTGTGTGTGTGTGTGTGGTGTCCATAGTGTAAAGAAGAGATGCTTTATAAAGTGCACGGAAGCTTGGTGAAAGACGGAGCCCCACTTTGAAGACGCCAAACATACTTTCATACCTACATGTGACATACACACAAATATCTGCGTAATGACTGTGCCTGTCTGTGAGGTTTTCTTCAACAGCCTCAGATCACCTTACTCTGCTTCAAAGAGTGTCAGAGTGACAATTCATCCTTGCTTACTGTAGGAAGCTGGTATCGAAAGAGTTTTATGGGCTGTATAAACCCACTGAATCACCTGGGAACAATTACAATTATATCTGTATCAATCCTGATCCATATTCATGAGTGCTACCAGATTTTCAAATGCTCAGGCACACACTTACACATACCTACACACACAGACACACACGCACAATTTCACTACATTTACATAAATGTTCAGTCCTACATTCCGCATGTTAGTTAGCTATCCCTTAATTGTCTAATGAGAATTTGAACTGACTTTGATTATTTCCAATGGTGCTGACATACCAGAAATAGACTGGAGACCCCTGACTTCAACTCACACACGCACGCACGCACACGCACGCACACACACACACACACACACACACACACACACACACCCCACACACACACATAAACATTATTGTATGCCAACCTCTCTTCAAGGCTAAATTACACTTTACACGGTGTGTAGCTCAACAATGTTGATATGAGGGTCAATTATTTTCCCTAATTTACAATAAGTAATCAATTCTGAGCGACAGACTGTGATGTGGCAGCACATGACCAGATCAGGGTTAGTAAATGGAATAGGCAAACCAATAAGCCTACACATAAACTTATCGGACAGGAGCTTCAGTATTCAAAGATACTTATGTTTTGAAATGTATCTTGTTGCCATTGGACCTTACCAGAATTCCTCAGCTTGCGGTTCCTAAATACCGAAATGATCACGAGCAGGTTGCCGAGCACGTCCACCACCGTAGTGAAGATCAACACACTGGCCAGCACCGCTATTGCCCATGCCGGACGCGTTCCCTCATCACCCGCCAGTCCACGTTCTACCTGTCCATACCCTGACCCTGGGTCTGTCCGGTTCTTCAGGATATCGAAGGAGTCAGGCATCCCTAGCCAGACCAATCTGAACCTTAAGTCTCCACACAGCCGCCCGTAACAATGATCCCTAAACGAAACATCGAGCTCGCGTTTGTGTCTCTCGGTGAGCGCACGGCTGGGGTTGGTGATCGCAGGGTGATACCCGTGGCAGCATTGGAAAAACGAAACCGATAAATGTGTATGTTGAATCCAGTTCACCCTCAAAATGAACCCAGTTTATAGTCACATATTATTACAAGTGAAGTCTACGTCCTCGCTATGTTCTGTTCTATGGAAGTCTGTTTGGAGGGTCTACCTGAAGACAGGGCGCATCTCCACCCACTTGCCACGGGTACTGATATCGTTACGAGTCGTCGGTCCCGACCGAGAAAGTGTCTGGAGGCAACCTCATAGCATATTTGCATTAATAGTCACATTTAGGATATATTATCGTCAAGAAAATCCGACTGAAATAGGTATTGCGATTTTCGGTCTCTTTCGCCTTCCTTCGCCAAAACATGGTATGAAAACAACGTTAAACTAATATGTATTAGGTTCGGTTCCGCCTACCAAGAATTATTTGGCGTGCATGAGGTGCGCGCTTGAGATCAAGACCCAGACAGTCCAGTCAGTCAAATACCATTGTACAGTCACCGGGGAGGTGCGCTTGCCCATCTCTCCGTTTCTCTGCAGGGAATGAAGGTTTCAAGTACACACATTATAAGAGGAAGCCAGCGTTCCACTTGGTAATCTTTTAGGCAGAGAGAGAGAGAGAGAGAGAGAGAGAGAGAGAGAGAGAGAGAGAGAGAGAGACAGAGAGACAGAGAGACAGAGAGACAGAGAGAGAGACAGAGACAGAGACAGAGACAGAGAGATTGGACGTCTCCTTCCTGTAAGCGAGTGACTGTGACTGCTGTGACTGCTTTCCCACACGACACTCAGCACCAACAGAACTTGCTCACATGGGCATGGCGTGGAATATTGTTTTGCAGGGAATAAATGGATTGGTGTCTGTGGCCCTGTGTTTTGTCAGCTTGTGTGTGCATGATTATTATGCGTAGGGTAGAGATGGTGTGGAGGGTGTAAGTGCAAGAGATCACGAGGGATAATGAAACTTTGGGATGAAGATGGATGGCATGGCAAATACTGTGTAAATTAAATGCTGTGTTAGTGTTAGGCAGACATGGACAGACGCAGATGCAAGCACATTTCTTTCAATTAAAAGTGAGATAACAAACGAACTGAAAGAACGGCATGTGATCCTTTGGGGACCAGTGGAACATTAAGTGATAAATTTCGAAATTTGAACGAATAAGACTACTTATCCCCCACACCTCTCCCCCCCCCCTCTCTCTCTCTCACCTCCGCAGAATTTGACTGCCCGTTGTGCCTGTACTGTCTGTAATACCATGCTGAGTTAGGTATGTCTAAACACTGTTACCCCCCCCCCCCCCCCCCCCCCACAGACACACACACACCATTTTTTTTCATGGCCCATCCCTGTATCTCACAACAGTCTGTTTGATCTTGGGCCCAGCAGAGGTGCTGGTGTAGCCAGTTTACCCCCACCCAACCCCTTTGGCAGAGCACAGAGCAGCCAGAGCCAAGCAGAACGCTCTCATTTAATCATTCCCTTTAGACGAGTAAAATAAATAAGTAAATAAAACGATTAACATCTTCTAAACATCTTAAAGGTCCTTATAACTCGTATGCAAATATGAACTGCTTGTACAAGTCTACAGTGGGCTGTTACCGCGCACTCAAGTGGGTAGAATCCCGCTAAACCACATTACCCACTTAGCAAGAGAATCAAGGGTTTTCTATACTTCATGCGTTTAACTTTTTACGGCCTTAAGCCTTTTAAAATCTTAATCAGTAACTCAGTATTTGAGCATGGTCTCTCAATCCATCTAGTTACAGGCACATGGCGTCTTTCATATAGGGAGGTGGTCGTCATATTATTTTGAACATAGGGTACAGTCTCACTTTGGTTGGCCAGAAAGATTAGATCGATGCAACATCAATAACCTCAATACTGGTTCTGGCATATTGAGGCCGGTACCACCCAGTTATATAATGCCCTGCCCTACTGTTTTTGTCATGGCAGCGTTGAACTGAGCTCAGATCTTCTCAACCTCACGCTATCCACAAACCAGTTTAGATTAACAATAAAATGATTCCTGGTCTGTGTTTAAAAGATTCAAATAAATCACTTGGAAAAAAACTGTGAGGGTTTAACGTTCATTGACTGTCAAACAGAAGCAATGCCTCTGTGGATGAGAGGTCAACCATAGGCATGCTGTACACACATAAACACACCCACACACGAACACACATTTGGTAGAGGAAGACTAGTATGGCATTATTTGGTTCAGTATTGATATGGCTGTACAGTCAAAAGAAAGCGGTCAACTGGGGAAACAAACAGAAACATCAATTCTACACACAAACAAGCTTGCCAACCNNNTTACGTAACCCCCCCCCCCCCTCAAATCTGATCATGCAAGGTACTGTCAACTACCTAACGTATGTCGTGGTGTTGGAAACCCAGAGTGAAAAACGCAACAGCTGGAAAAGAGAGTAACCTTGGAAACTATCTGTGAATTTGAGTTTTGGTTTCCGGAACTAAGTAAATGACCACATCACCAGACAGGATGAGCATTTGCAGGTATGTGTGTGTGATTGTAAGCACTCCCACATACAGAGAGACACACACATCCTGAAGCACACACACACACACTGGCACACACACGCTAGCGCACACACATGAGACTTGTGCATCTGCTTTGGCAGGATTGTTTTAAAACCGTCTGGCCAAAAGCAAGGGACATGGGTTCAACAAGGCCACATGAACGAATACATGCTGCAATGTACTGTTGCCCACAGCTGTTAGCAGTTGCTGAACAAAACTAATTCTTTTATTGACCAGAGAGAGAGAGAGAGCGTTCAAGACTGGATAGTCTGGTGTATAAGTACCAAACTTTTATTGAAATCATTCAGCTGTTTAGTCACATATATGTGTCAATGTGTCAGCAAGATGTGTTTCTATGCTTTTATTTGTTTGCCTGAGTGTGAAAACCTGTGCGTGTGCTTGCGGTTGTGTACGCTCGTGTGCACGCGTGACTGCGTGTTTGCATGTGTGCATGCACGTGGTTCTGTGTGTGTGTGTGGCAGCGTGCAGAGGCAGATGCGGATGCAGATGTTGAGATGAAGTCTGCTCAGAGTGTGTGTAATCCTGGTATTACTGAGAACAGCCGGTGGGTATAATCACCACACAACTACCCCTCTAAGTAGTGTGTTAATCCCTACCTTTCCCTCCCCCCCCCCCCCCCCTCTTCTCTCTCTCTCTCTCTCTCTCTTCTCTCTCTCTCTCTCTGTCTCTCTGTCTCTCTGTCTCTCTCTCGCTGTCCCTCTTGCATCACAACTGGTCCCTCCCAGCTATTGCTTCCCTGTGCGAGACGAGGAAGGGACCATATGATAACAAAGGCAACTGATGATAAGAGACTTAGTTAGCTCCACGGTTCAACACAGGTACCCTACAAACTGTTTGTGTGTGTGTGTCTTCATATGGAGGTTTGAATGGTGTCCACTTGAAGTTGGTTCCTGTCTCCGCATCACACACAACTCACAACTCAGAAACCACTGATGATGTCTGCGGTCCAGTGGGGGGGGGGGGTGGATGTGATCGATGCGACATTGATTGAGTTCAGTAACCCTTTATCCCTCTCCCAACCCCTTGTCAGCCCCACATCAAATCACTGGTTTGTTCTTAGGACCCCCCCCATCCCCTCCACTTCTTCATGTTCAAAGGGAAGTGATGACAGGTTCGAAAAGATCCTTCACCCTTCTACTGGGTCTGCGTCAATCAGTACGTGGGCGGGGTGAGCCTGGGGTGGGGGTTAGGGGAGTTATGTGGGACCCAGACCCTGTGGATTTAAAAAGTCTGCTTCTATCACAGACTCATTAGCAACTTCTCTTTTATCTAGACAGACCACTTAGCAAACTCACGACACGCACGTAGGCATATGCACGTATACACACACACTCACAACTCATAAACCACTTTCGGAAAAAGCGTTTCATATCCAAATCGTTTCACGGTGCGTTTGATGTACTGGAGTCTTTTACAACAGGATGACTTTTAATGAATTAATTTGGAATTCATTGAGTCCAGGTTATTTTAAGTCTCTGGCTCTGGAAAGCTCAGAATTGCTTGTTTACTAACAAGGAAAGCAGAGCGGAATGGGCACACACACAACCGGACCACAGCAAGGTTGGCAGGCCCCCCTCTCCTGCTCCTTCACACCAGGGATGAGTGCTCCGCCAGGGGGCTAATCGCTGCTCCTAGCTCCTCTCCTCATTGTTCACTGGAGAGAAAAAAGAGGATTGGATGTGGTCGAGCGATACTGCTTTCCTCTGGGTTCTGGCAGCTTTCGAACCTGCTCCAACCGGTTTTGGCTCAGGTCCTCACTGGGAGGGAGTTGAAACAACATGGTGCGTACCATCTGGACCAGTGGAACGCACGCACCCTCTGGTACATCAAGCCAAACACACAGACCCTACATGCATGCACATGCTGGTTCGGACGCATCCAATCACTTTGCAGATAAATACAATCCAAACAGGAAACAGACAATAATACCAGAAAATAAGAAGTGACCTTTCCGGCATGCACACATTTTAGTGCATTTGTCTCACTAATATGGAATGACTATGTATGAAAGCATATGTTCAGATACAGGCATCATGAGCATGATGGCAACAACAAGGTCTTGCAAGCAGCGTCTGTATAACTTTAATTAAGACATTCAGTACACACACACACACAACCGGACACTGCCCCATGGAAATTCACCAGGCAAAAATAGTTACATAAGGTCTGATGAACTCAGACAGAACGACAACATGACTTAAGGCAACAGTCCACTTTCTGAGGCGTCTGCCTGGTTGCCATGGGAATGTGATTAGTCTCATAACTCATGTTTGTTTCGCTGTTCCATGCAGGGAAACAGCTGTGCAAAGGAGGTACTTAGAACGGAAATGACCGTTGATCAGACACCGACATATTTTTATACAGTGAAACTAAATAATTCAGCGACTGGGTGAAAAAGGCAGAGGGTTAATTGATTCCACGTCTGGGAAAAAAAACATGCTGAGTTAATTGGCATGTCCATAGGGGATGAATTGACCCTGTAAATAGGAAATGGTGAGGGAAATGATAACACGCGAAAGAGAATTTGTGGTGTAGATTTTTTAATATTCTGTACGTGTATCTGCATTTTGGTCAAAGATCTATAATCTAACCAAGAAAAAAACAGGTTGATGTTGTAACTGTTAGGCTGATATCAGTGATGAAATTCCCTTGCAGGAGACTGAGAGTGGTGCTTCAGGAGATAAGTCTTCCATGAGATTGACAGCTTCCACTTTACGGGAGATCCTAAACTGAAAAGTTGGTCCATTGAGATGTCTTAAAAAATAAAAATAAAAACCTGGACTTGGCCTTCCCTGCAATTTACCAAACTGTCGCTCTAATGATGTTTCAGAACAACAGGTGAAACCAAGCGTTTACCATCACCAACAAGATAGCTCTTGAGGATTGCATTGTACACCACCAAGGACTTAATTATGTAAAATGGGCCTACAGTATGGGACCTTTCATCAAAAAATAGACTTCGAACTATTACTCATCAGCCAAGAGGCTGCCTCTCTCTCTCTGTGATTTAAGAGTGGAAGTACTTGTATTAATGGATTAGCTCTGTAACACAATTACCAGTGGACTGACTGTGGCTATAAGTGTCTACAAAGAAATTGTCTGTGTATGTAATCAATTATCTAATCCCCCTCAGATAGACACGTTTGACTTTCTATTATAGATCTCTAGGAGATTCAGTATATTCTGGAGAATGTACAATAACCTTTGTTGTGTTGGAAAGGGCATCGTTGCTTCATACTGTATGTAACATCAAAGCAGTAAGAGGTAACAGACGGCACATACTGGCTTAAGCCTACTAACTTTACATTGCTGATAACAGGACAGTGAGCTACACATGTATTGCCTAGAAGCATTACATAATGAAGTATTTTACATATATCACAGCCAAAACATCAGGCCCCAACACAATTAAATAATCATACCAATAGAGTTCTTATGTCACAGATAAATGACCACAAAAAAATATCTAAATACTGTGAACAAATACATACATTCAATAAAACCGTAAAGCAATCGAAAGTGTACTTTGTTCAATATCTGGCGGGGTCACTTTAATGGCAGCAAAGTGAAGGTTGAAAGTGGGCCCTTTCTAAAACCAACAGCGAACAGAACAGTCTGCCCTGAGCTTGAATGCTACACAGAGTCAAACGCAGCCGCTTCACAATCTCGCCAGGCTTCTTTACAACTGTGCCGTGGCAGCGTCTCCAGCGTCACACCTGTGTCGGGTTAACGGCCCTTGTTTGGTGCAGATATCTGCTGGATATCAGGTTCAGACGAGAGGCCAGAGGCCAACTTTTGACTCCCAGCCCCTCTCCTAGTTCTTTCCCCTTCTACTTTCCAGGAACCCTGAGGGACATCGTCCGAGCTTAAGAACCTGGGACTCCTCCACCACATCTTCTAGTCTTCTGGATCTTTCTCTCTGACTCACAAGATTTGTCCATTCATTCAGGCCGGTTTTTCCTTGAAGTGAACTCCCCCCCCCTCCCCCCCCACCCCACCCCCCCAAAAAACCCAACAACAACAACAACAAAACATATCCAGTTGTTGGGGAGATCTTTGACCTTGTGAATAGATTTGTGTTTTACTAGTTTTCTTTGGGATGTGTGCATGTTCATGTGTGTAAGAAACACAGAGACAGCATGGGTGTGTGTTTATTAGTGGGAGAGAGAAAGAGAGGGAGAATGAGTGTGTGCGAATTTGCTTTACACCCCTGCCAGTCAGTACATGCCTGCAGTAGGCTCGGAGCTGATGGAGGCTCTGTGAGTGCGTGTGGCCCGTCTGGCCCTAAGAGACACCAGATTCAGCAGTCTCTCCAGCTCGTCCCCTGACCCAGACCGAGAGCCCATCCCTGATCCCAGAGCCTCCTGGCTCTCCTGCAGGGGCCTCCAGCCCTCCACCTGGCCCTCCCAGGCCCGCAGCGGAGGTAACAGCTGGGCAGGGTGGAGGTTAAGCCCAGGGGGGCTTGAAGGGTAGCCCTCGTAGGCAGGGCGCGTTGGAGGCAGAGTGTCGTAGTGGCCCTCTGCTTCCTGCTCTGGTTCCGGGACGCTGTCGCGGCGGCGGTGAGGTTCGCGGTACTCCTCGTAGATAGGGGAGGAGCTTTCCTCGCCGCGAGCGTGCAACAGCTGGAAGTCCCTGTGACTGCGGGCCCCGAGGCCCTCAGAGGTCCCCCGCCAGCTCTCTCGCCCGTTTTCTCGCTGGTGCCCCCCCCTCCTTCCGCCCGGAAATCCCCCCTCCTCGCCACGACTCCGGCCCCGCAGGGCGGTCTGCCTCCTCTCCCACTGGAACCCCCCACTGTGTTCCTCCTCCAGCCCACACCGCGCGGCGTCCCTGCCCCTCTCGGAGCCGTAGCCTGCCCTCCTGTAGTCCAGCTGGAGGGAGCGCGTGCTGCCTGCCCGTCTGAAGGCCTCAGGGTCGTCTCTGGATTGGTAGTGTGGGGAGGGGCCTGCCTCCAGAGGGCGCAGGCGGGATGGAGACAGCCAATTGGAGGACTCCCAGTGGTAGGCTGGATGGGAGAGGGGAAGAAAGAGGATGGGAGAAAGGGGAGAAGGGCGGTTAAGAGAGAACAAAGAGAGATCAGGTTCCAATATGATAGAAACAACTTTCTTTATACTATTTTATGTAGGATGTATGGACTTTTTTGTGTGGCAGCATTCAATAACTAAGTTCAGACAATGGGTTGTTGGAACAACATGCAAAAAACAAACACACGTTGACATTGCGTGGAGCAGCTAAGGACAGCTCTAGACAAGCCTTAAAATGAAGCCCTGCTGACACAGATGGCTGAATTGTTACTACCAAACAACAATTTATTTTTTTCTACTTTTTTTGTGTTGTAGCAGTATGTTTTCAAAAACACCAGCTCTCTCAGAATTCCCCCTACACCATTTTAATCCAGTAAAGATAACACTGATCTACTGGAGATCTATTAATCACCTCTACCTTACACCTCAACCAGGGTGTTTACCTATAAAAAGGTCCATATCACAAATCATGCATTAATCGCTGCCTTGGTGTCTCCCTAGCAACAGCTGGGTAAAGTGTATGGATATAAGTTGAAATGTAAAAGGTGCTTGTGTTTCTACTGTCTATAGTGTGTGTGTGGTCTGCACACAAATATCTTTTTTAAGGAGGACCTCAGACGAGAGGAGTCCATTCTTTTTCAACTCAAGTCATCTCAAGAACCTAACATTTAAATGTTAGGTTCTTGAGATGACTTGAGTAATTTTTAATAAGTAATTTTCTGCAGTCTTTACAAAGCACAGACTGACAATAAATGCTTTTCTTGAAATTGTCTTGGTGCTTCGGGATGTCTGTCGGCAAGCAGAACAGACTCGCCGGGGAACAGAAGAACATCTCTTACAGTCCACAATGTACTCCTTGATGACCTCCACGCGGATCTCGTCCTGACATCCAACATGGCGGCCAGCTGCGAGCATCAGAAAACAGCGGCAAGGGAGGGGGGAGACGGAGCCTTTGATGAGGAGCAGAACTCAAACAAACACAACAATTAAGAGGGCGGCATGAGGGGATGAATTATGCAAGGGAATATGAGGACGCGGGCGAATCTCAGAGGGCGCAGAGGAGAGGAAGAGGAGAGGAAAAGGAGAGGAAGAGGAGAGGAAAAGGAGAGGACTGGCTCTGTTGGGGAGGACACACAAAGCCAAAGTGAGCACGCGCACGCGTACACATCCATGCACACACTCCTAAGACTGTGTAGCGAAGCATAAAAACATGACAGGAGGCGAAAGAATGGATGGAAATAACCAATTCAATTTCCGCCACAGAAAGAACATACAAAAAAACAGGCTATAGCTGCAGGCATATGGAAAAAGAGAAAACAGGAATTTATTTCTCCCAGGAAACAGATATGGGCTCATGAACTAGCAGTAGGGATCCAAACAGGTTTTGGGGGGTAATAGGACACAGATGAGACATGAGAGGAGAGACAAAGGAGTGTCTGGAAATATCTGTTACCTGTTCTGCTATAAGGATGCCCTCCATCCATCTCTGAAACTGACGGAGAACAAAAAATGGAGAGGCAGAGATAGTGTGCATATGTGTGTGAGAGAAAGAAGTAGAGAGGAGAAATAGAGAAAAGAAGGGATCGAGAGAGTGAGAGAGACAAGTAGTAAAAAGAGAGAGAGAGAGAGAGAGAGAGGGGAGGGATAGAGACGAAGGGATTGAGAGAGTGAGAGTAACAATGAGGGACAGAGAGAGAGAGAGAGAGAGAGAGAGACAGAGAGCATGAAGGCGCAGACTCTATTCAGTATCAATCACGTGCTCCGCAATCCCCTCATCATGTTCATAGCCCTGGCAGACCCCGGTGCATGGTGTAAGCTGGGCTGTGCAACAGACAGATGTCCTCCCAGGACAGATGTCTCCGCTCACTCCTCTACCAGGGGAGGGTTGTCCTCTGACCTTGCAAACAGATGTTCCCGAGAAACAAATCCGCCGGAAGTCTGAACTTTGACCCCTTGAAATTGTCCCAATGGCATGGGCCCATCTGAGGCTTACAGGACAGGATGAACACAGATTCTGGAGCTTTTAATTGCATGAACGCTCTGTTCAAGGCCCATGTTCAGTTTAAAGGTGGATTTCGTACCTGGGGACTTCTTGGTAGGTATTTATCAGGGCAACAAAGCCAGGAAACCTGATACTGTTTGGGAGACTTTCCTGAACAAATTCTGTATAAATAAACGTCTACATTGTTGGTATGCAGGTAGGGATTTCATTAAAGTAACGCAAAACAACCTTTACGAGTGTTCTATAGTGGCAATACCACTCAGATTTCATTACACATGCAGCGTTCATTATGACCAGAGCATGCCAGACTAACCCCTTTCAGAACCAAGTCCTATGCAAGTCATTGTTGACAATCTGGGTATTGTTTACCAACTCTGGGCTCAATGGATTTATCCAATTTATCACCAAATAAGGATGGTAGACAGTAATACAATATGACTGGCAAACTGGTTCAAGTAAGTAGGCAGGGTTTCCCATCTGCAGGCTGTGTGCCTGGTCTTGCTGTGTTTGTCTGGATAGGGAGCCGGCTGGCTGAAGGGTTGACTGTGGTACTTGAAGCAGCTCAGGAGAATATCACTAAAACAACATGGACTAAGGGGGGCTTAACTGCATACCCCGCCTGCGGGAGCACACAGTGGTTCAAGCCAAACGCACTTCAGCGAGCTCTCACAACTGTGTACCCAGTGTAGAGGAGAGTAGAATACAAGGCAGGGTGGACGAGAGAGACGAGGAAAGGAGACCACAGGAGAAGAGGGGAGAGCGAAGAGGGAGAGGCCACAAGGGCTTTCTCTCCTACCTTCATTTTCGATTGAGTCCACGGCGTCATTCACCAGCCGTATGACGGTCACTATGGAGGCTGAAAGACAAGGAAATGTGTTCCCAGAAAGGAAAACCAGACATGGATAAATGAAACATATTTTGGAGATTATTTTCGTGACGCTGCTAGCCTTATGGCCTGAAAGTATGCGTTTGATATTAGAAGTGCTCTGGAAATAGGGACAAAGAGTTTCCACAAATAGGGGGGCATTATCTCTGTGATTCCCACTCCAGAGATGCAATAATCCTCAGTAGTGGATCTGTATCTGTGGGGATGATTTGGCAAAAAACACTAACGCACACCTCAGACACGTCTCTCTCTCTCTCTCTCTCTCTCTCTCTCTCTCTCTCTCTCTCTCTCTCTCTCTCTATCTATCTATCTGTCTCTCTCTGTCTCTCTCTCTATCTGTTTCTCTCTCTCTCTCCAACCTTTCTCTCACACACACACTCTCACACAGCCATGCCTTCCCTCCCCCTTACTCCCACCACATGAGCAGACACACACACACACACAGCTAGATGTCACTCCCGGTTATATATAGCCCCCCAAAAATAAACACAAGATGTTTTTGTGCGTGAGAAGGACAGCGTTTACAGGTTTCAAAATCCGAATGAAATGCCGCTCAATTAATAGCCGGTTTAACCGCTATTCTGTCTCATCTGACTACGTCTCTCCCGTTCATAGCTATAAGGACCTTTTTTTTATCGCATGCGCGGAGGCCATGACACCTCATTTGCATGTGTCACCCTCACATAACTAAGAAGCGCGAGGCATCTCACCATTGTCGTCGAAGGAGTCTGTCGTGAACGAGCTGAGGGAGTGGGCTTCCGAGGCGCTGTCTGAGAAACAGGTGATCTCCTCCACCAGGCCCTCCACTACACACACACACCACATACGTACACACACACCATGCATGCACACCACACATTCAACATAAGTGAACGCACGCACGCAGAGTAGTTCGCACTGCAAGAGAATGGACTGGTTTACTCGTATCAAAACGCAACGTAGCATTGTTTAATACAATACATCATGCAAGAGCATAAACCAAAGAATAGCATAAGGTTGAATAAACTCATTTCAATATGTGCAGTTTATATTTGTTGATCACCATAGTAAGAAGGGATTGGATGGGGGTTGGCCATGAGTAGAAGGAGTAATTCAGCCCTTTAGGCACTGAGGTGCAGGAGCCTATGTTGCAGTTATCCTTCAGAAATCAGAACTCTCTCGCAGGAAACTAATATAAAATGAGCATGTTTAGGAAAAACTGCACCCAAATAATGCGTGGGTCCAATGCCAGTTTGTTTGTACGTGTGTGGGTGTGTGCGTGTAGGACTTACGCTGTGGACTGCCAGTTCTCTGTGTTCGCTCAAACTCATAGGCCCTCTGCTCCCATTCCTCCTCCCTTTCATCTCTCTGCCTCTCCCTCTCCGCCTCCCTCTCTTCTCCTGTCTCCCAGGACACCTTGTGGGAGGGGCTTCGCTCTGAGTGGCAGGGAGAGGTCAGGGGCAGATTGGGTGCCACGCTGCATACAGCCACGCCCCGCCGACTGGCCCCCCCCAGGATATTGGGGAGGTCAGACAGGAAGCTGCTCATCTGAAAGGGATTAGTTACTTAAATGATCGTGCAGAATAAGAAGAGAGGTTTGTTCGTGGACCGAACGCACACGGGAGGGCAGATAGAGTGGCAACACAAGGACCCACGCCTGAGCGGGAATCAAACCCTTCTTGCCATGAGGCAACAGTGCAAGGTAGCGTGTCACCACATTCCAAGCATCAGCACACACAAACATACATGCCCACATCACAAAGATTCATCGGTAAAACGTACAGACACATGCAGGCACACACCTGACTGCCTTCGCTAGAAGTGGTCTTGTCCCCATCGACACTCCGACTCCCGTGGTTTCCCGGGTGACCGGGGAGGGGGGAATGGTCGATGGGGCGGACCATGACCTGGGGGGGGGCGCCGGTGCCCACCCCATCTCCGTAGCTACTGCCACCAGCCCCGGGAGAGCCGCAGACACGGATGGCTTTGAACTCAATCCCGTCTGCCCCCATGCCCGTCTTCTGCAGCATGTAACTGGTTTCCGTGGAGACCGCCGAGACCCCCATAACCCCCTGTCCGAGTGTGTTGGGGGCTTTGCTGAAAGACACCTTCTTCCTGAAGGCCATGAAGAGGAGGAGCAGGAGGAGAACAACCAAGATCAGGACCCCGATTCCGATGATCTCACCCGGGCCCAGATAGGACAAGGGCTCCGCCTAGACGGTTTGGAAGAAGTTGTGTCAACCATTTCAATTGGCAATTGGCATGCGAGTGTAAATCTACACCAATGGGCTGATTTGTAATGTATTGGTAGCGTACACAATATACAATCTTCCTGTAGGATATATACTGCCTGTGCTGTGTGTGTGTACGTGTGTGTGTTATACCTTGGTGTCGTCTCCAGGCTCCCCAAGGGCCCGCTCTCCACAGAACTGCCCCTCGAAGCCCTCGCTGCAGTTGCAGTAGAAGGCCCCGAATGTGTTGACGCACAGGCCGCCGTTCTCGCACTCCTCCCTCTCGCACTCATTCACGTCCTCGTCGCATCTGCACGGCGGGCCATGGCCAGGGGGACAGGAGGAGAGAACGACGCAGCGGGAGCGGAGGAGGAAGCGGAGGAGGAGAGGTGAAGTGCTTGCTGACGTTAGCATGTTCGTGCATATTGAGCTCCCTACTTCCTCTCTCGTCCATCCCCAGCTCCTCCACCTTCCTACGCCTTCTAGGATTCATACTACAGTGTGCGCTGTGTACATTGTTTTTGTACATTGGTGTTTCACAAGCTGCTCCAAAGGCAGTGAATTTCCCCTCAGCGAAATGTAAAACAATAAGTCAAACATGAGTATCCTGACTGAATTATAGAAACAGACCAAATAACAAAAAGCCCAAGCAAAGTCGGAAACGGAATGGGAAAATTGAATCTGGGCTAAAGCGTGTTCAGACAATCTTCTCTGTTTGAGTGTCTGCCTCACCCTGAACAACAAGTCAGAGAGAGAGACGAGCTTCAACAAACACAAGTTGTCCTGCAGTTCAGACGGAGGGAGAACACACAGACAGATGATTCTCTTTTCTTCGCTCCTCCGCTGTCTTCTCTCGAAACACACACACACACTCACACTCACAAACAGGTACACACCCGACCCACATTCCAAGCCTGGCACCCCTGCTGGGATCGAGGCATAGAACGCACCACATTTTACTTTCAATTATTTCCTCACGCTGACAGGATTTTAAAGTGCCGTACAAAATTGGTGACAGGAAATGGAAGAAAACAGCTGTCGCAGAAGAAAGGACTACCGTCAATATTTTTTTCATTTTTTTTCATTTGTAATTTATCAAACCTTAATGTCACTTATTAACACCTCATGCATGTTTTTTTTAACAAGTTTCTCTATTTCTATTGAAGACCACTTTAATGCTGTTATTCGTTTTATATCTCATCAACGAGAAGTTTGAGTTTATAGTTGCTTAACAAGCACCCATTTGAGTAAGTAAACCAAAAAGTTAAACTGTAATACCTAATTGATGAAGTGCAGAAAACAATCTCCTGCCCGTAATTAATTTGCCAACATTGATGTGGCATACATTGCTCGAACACGCACACACACACACACATGCTCCCTAACGGGGGAGAGAGCAGGACGCTTGGTTGATTCTACTCACATGAGTCCGACCAGGCCTCTAGGACAACCACAGAGGAAGCTGCTGCCCACAGATTTACAATCCCCCCCGTTCTGGCAGGGGTTTGGGATGCACGATGTCAGCTCCACCTCACAGCGCCCCCCGGTGAAGCCTGTGCTGCAACTGCACCCGAAACCTTCAATCGCCCACACAGACGGATTGAGAAGCAAGGTCAGCGGAAAGGGAAATGACACGCAATCCATACGAATGTAATAACACCCATGCGAAAACCTAGCCCTCTATTAGATTGATATGGCCCCACAAATGATGACACGAACACACTTAAAAGATGCAAACACACTCCACACACCCCCAGAGGGAAGGCTGTTGCAGGTAGCACCATTGAAGCAGGGCTGGTTGACGCAGGGGTCGGGATAGAGGATGCAGCCCAGCTTCACCTCGCTCAGGCCAGCTATCTCAGCATAACGGCTCCTCTTGTTCTGAAGGGGCAGTTCATTCCCGTTCAGGACCAGAGAGCTCAGGCAGCCCTGGAAGCCGTCCTGGGCCCTTGGCGGGACTCGAGTCCCCCCTGTCCGCTCCCCGGGCCCCAGGCCTTGGCTCTCTGCCTGGTTACTGGGGGGCCTGACCTGGGCCCCAAAGAAGAAGGAGGAGTCTGGGGCCAGGGGCCATAGGCGTATGGGGGCCCTGGCGGCCCTCCGACGCTCCACGTAACTGTCATCCAATGAGAGCAGAGTGTAGTTCTGAGTCAGCTCCAGTGCCACAGCATGCCAGCGTCCATCACTGATTGGTCGGCCTGAGATACCCATGATGCCTAGGGTGTTATCGCAATCCTGCTGGAACCACAGGCGCCCTCCTTCGATCTGTTGACCGCACAGAAGAATATGCTGTTGTTTCTATGAGTTTGTTTGTGTAAATGTGAGGGATGTGTGTGTGCGTGCTAGAATTTACGTCTGTCCATCTCCCTGTGTCCGTACGTGTCTGTTGAAGTGTGCGAGTGCATGTACTAACATTAAGGTCAATGTGCGGCTGACTGATTGCGCAATACAGTCAGTGTGTGTTTACACCCGTCTGTGTCGATGAATGTGAGCGCATGTGTTGACATTTATCTCTATGTGCAAATACACCTATTTTTAGTGTGTGAAGTTTTGTGTGTGCCTGTACCACTTAGTGTTCATGTAAATCTGTGAGAATATATCTATATACACACCAGTTTGTATTACCATTTGTACCTTCATTCATAATATATTTGATTTGATTTTAAATTTTATCTGCCATAAAATACATCACTTGAGCAGATACATCGATGTCCGTGTGCCTGCCGGTGTGCATACGTGTGTATGTGTGCATAGAGGTGTGCACATCTGTGTGCATGCGTGTGTCCTATGAGCGTGATTAGAGTCAGCGTACACCACATGCCTGATACAGATGAATTCCTAGTACTACTCAGGCAAGTTTTAGAAAAAGTGGCCTGAACACTACACCTTATAGTCTGATAGGAAATTTGGGGGGATTGTAAACAGGTGTAATTTGTGCATATTACACCTGATAAGGTGGGCACTCAGACGGGCAACATTAATTTGGACTCAGCAATCTAAGCCATGCTTTAATAGCTCATGTGTCGCGGTGGGTGGCGCAGAAGTGTCAGTATGCAGAGCACGCATCACACATGTTCGCACGCACGCCTAGATATTGATCACACGATAGGTCACACGATGGAGATAGGTCTTGCGTTTTTGAAGCGTTCGCCAGATGTAGTGCACACGTCACGTAGACCTTCACGCTGCATTAAAACACATGCGCAACTCCAATATGATACCTAAGCGACGTGTGTGAGCACCTGTGTCCACTTTAAGTATGTGTTAAGCTCTCGCGTGGCATGTGCCGGCGCTACAGTGTGTTTTGCATATCACCCGATGGCACTAATCACACCCCATACAGTATGTGTGTCTGCTTGTGTCTAGGCGGGTGCGTGAGTCTGCATGTGTCCATGCGTGTGCGTGTGTATGTGTGTGTTAAGTACCTTGAGCATGGTGCAGGGGTTGGCCCTTGTGAACATGATGACCCCCCTGCTCTGCAGTGTTCTGATCCTCAGCCCCAGCCTCATCTCTCCATCCCGGATGCTGTCGGTCACCCTGTACTTAATATAGCTGTTCCCCGCAAAATTCAGAGATGTCTGACCTACAAACACACACACACACACACACACACGCACACGTATACACACATACAAAACAAATGACATCAGTGCGATCCTTGATATAAAAAATACCAAGAAATTTCTCTGAAGACCGTGTAGTAAAAATATCCAGCGAGGTGTTTAACCTGCACACTCTTCCAGCCTGTTGGGCAGACACTGGCAGACAGAGGGCGCTGTGGGCCCTGAGCGAACACACTGCATGTCCCCTGGACAGGACTGGCCCTCACACTTCTCCAGAGGGGTGGGGCAGGCGCCACCTGTAGGAGGGACAACAACATGACATGTATGTGTGTACAGATGTGTCTGTGTACTGTATATGTGTATAGATGTGTGTGTGCATACTATGTGTGTATAGGTGTGTATGTACTGTATGAGTATATAGGTGTGTGTGTACTGTGTGTGCATAGGTGTGTGTGTGGGTACTGTATGTGTGTATAGGTGTGTGTGTACTGTGGGTGTGTATAGGTGTATATGTGTTCACCAGGGCAGGAGCAGGTCTCAGTCCGTGTGTAGCGCGGCGTCACCAGGCTGAGTCTTTCTGTGTTGTAGGGGGGCGCTGGGCGGGCGTCTACTACCAGCCTCGTCTCACACACCTGCTCCCCACAGTCCAGCTCCCCGGAGCAGCCTGTCCCCACCACCTCCACCCCCATCAGTGCCCCCCGCAGGGCCCCACGTCCCCGGGCCAGCCCCAGCCTCTGCGCCACCTCCTCCGGGGAGTAAAACCCCCCAGCGTCACCCTCCACCTCCGCCCCCAGCTCCGGTCTATCCACGGCCACCAGCAGGTCCAGGTCGGGGGTGCCCAGCACGGGCTGTAGGCCCAGGACATGCAGAGGGTCCGTTTGGCCCGGTGTCCAGCTCCAGCCCAGAAGGGAGCGGAGGGTGCGTTTGACCTCGTCCAGGTGGCGGCTGAGCAGCTCCTCGGGGGCAAGGGCGGGGAAGCGGAGAGCCATGGCGCCACGCAGAAGCTCGTCCGTCGCCTGCTCCACCTGCAGCCGCACCTCGGCAATGACTGAGAAACGGCCGTCGCTCACGGTGGCGTTCAGCTGGTAGCTGAGGGAGACAACAGTTCTTCTCTATGTAACCGACAGGCTTTTAGGGAAGGGCCACATTTTAAAAGCATATCTTTTTGGGATAATCAATAATACGTGATATAAGTTTGTATGTTGATTTTGCGTGTATGTGTTTGTGTGTGTGTGTGTGTTTGTTTACCCTCCAGGCTCCAGTCCAGCCATGGCCACTATGCTGCCGTCCTGCCTGTTGACCTTGAACATGCTGTTGGGCAGGGGCTTCTGGGTAAATGAGAGCACGTCAGTGATATCTCGGTCCGTGGCGGATATCCGGCCGATCAGGCCACCTTGGAAGACATCCGTTGCCATGACAATGAACACCTCCAGCGGGTAGACGGTAGGCTTGTACTGGCTGTCCCCGATCACCCTGACAAACACCCAGGACGACGAGGAGAGGCGGGGCTTACCAGAGTCCCTGGCCTGGGAGATGTCACGCAAACAACAACAAACAAACACACAAATGTATTACTCATAACAACATAGTCACTTGTCGCGCACTTTCAGTCAAAGCAAAGAGCACCAGGACGACCTCTTCACCAGCAGTCGACTGCTATAACCACGGATCTAACCCGCCCCCCACTCCCGTTTATCAGGTTTCTTTCCTTACGTCCACGGCAGAATGGTAGGATCTCCTCTAACCTGGACCTCCAGCATGAACTCTCTGGTGGCGTCGGGGCCGAACACACGGTTAGAGCGCAGCGCCCCCGTCTGGTCCATGGAGAAAGCGTTTCCCTCATTGCCCGACACAATGCGGAACTCGAACGGGGGACCGTTCTTTGGCGAGTCCTTGTCGGTGACAGACAGCTGAGCCGGTGATCTGCTGGCTGTTGAGCATGGAGAGTAGGGGGGGGAGGGGCGAAGGGGGGGGGGGGAACGGGGGAGGAGGAGTAAGGAGACATTTCGAAGAGGAGGCTGTTTATCAGGTGGGGCTGCCATGCCGTGCCAAACGCAAACATACACTTGGACATGCAGCTAGAACGCCTTACAGGACAAATGTTCACAAACGCCTGCGTGCTCTGCAGCGACCCCAGGGTGACTGAGCTGTCGAGGCAGCGGCAAAGGCTGTCGCACAGACGGTTCTCGGGTCCCATATCTTTTCCCCCGGTCTCCCGACAGCTGATTGGCCACAGGTGCAATCACAGACAACCCTATCCCTGGAACGGAGCGCAAACAGCACGAGTCCAGCCTCCAAGAGGTGTGGGTGAGAGTTGAAAGTCTAACTCTTTGACTTCTATCTGCTATGCTGTGTCTACAAGTGAGTAGGTGTGAGCCCGATGGAAAGAGAGTGACTGGCCAAGTTAGAATTAAACCTCAGTTTTTTCTTTTCTCTCCTCTGAAAGCAGCACTAGTGCTTAAACAAGGCCCATTGTCTGCCAATATTCAGAATTATGTGAGTAAAAACCGCAGGGTCCTGTTCCACAGAGCGCATTTACCAGAAAAGCAGGGCTAATTTTGATTAGTCGGACTCATTTTTAGTTGAATTGGTTCCATACGGCAAACTTAACATAACTTCAGTTTCCATGGCAACTTTTGCAGAGAAACGCGATCTGGGCAGGTTAAAGGTGCAAGCTGGCTATGCCTGAGTTGTTGCTTTCTGAGGCATACTTTGAGGTTGCATTTCTGTCTTTATCATTTTTATATTGACAGTATAGTGGAGAGAGAGAGAGCAAGCGAGCCAGAGAGAGAGAGAGAGAGAGAGAGAGAGAGAGAGAGAGAGAGAGAGGAAGACATGCAGAGACATGCAAGGGCCTGAGCCAGATTTGAACCCAGGCAACAATAAGGCCTTAGCCCATGTAATACTCAATGGGTGAGGACCTCTCTAAGTCGCTTAAAACTGTCCCAAATCTTCTTATCATGCTTTCAGGAACATGCCCCCGGTTTGTCCCCGCTAGACAGGGTGACCCCTACCTGGATGTTGGCGGTGGCGTTGGGAGGGGAGAAAACCGGTGGATTGTCGTTGACATCAGATACATTGATGTTGACGGTGACGGTGGAGGACATGGCGGGGGAGCCGCTGTCAAACGCCTGGACTGAGAGAGAGTATCTGGACACCTAGACACGCACATCCACACAAACTAGTAAACTTCCTGCAGAGATAACACGAACACTTGTTACACCCTGACTGTAGTACAGGCTATTTTCAGGCCAACTGAATACAACCATTTTCAATTGATGCAAAATACTGCGGGAAGATTACTGACTAGAACCAGAAAATACGGCCGCGTTTAACCTACTCTTGCTTCTCTACGCTGGCATCCAATCCTAACCAGGGTGGACTTCAAAGTCGTACTCCTAATGTGCAAATCACTTCGCGGATTAGCACTGGCCCTATCTCTCAGATCTCCTTGCACCCTATAACCCAACAAGGAAATTACGATCCCAAGACGCCGGATATCTGGTGGTTCCTCACATCAAGGAGGAAACAGCAGGGGGGGGTCGGGGCGTTCTCATTTAGACCTCTTCCCCCTCTGGAACAGGCTTCCTGCTTCAATCAGAAAAGCTGACACCCTCTCGACATTTAAAGCTAGATTAAAAAACCTTTTTATTCTTTTCTCACAGCCGGTGAAGTGTGTGACCTGAGTGCAGTGTGGTTGCGTTGTAGAGAGCGCTTGTGCGGCACAGCAAGTTGCACGTCGTCTGTCTGTGTTGTGCTGCGTCCTTTGAAATGACACATTGAAAAAACGTTGAGCTTGCGTGCAGCCGTGTGTAGCATGATGCATAAATGTGTGCAGGGGCGTCCATTTCTAGAGCTTCTCTCCACAGGAACATGCTGCCTCAATCAAGGAGGCAGACATTCTTGTTGTGTTATGGGAAACATGAAAACCTTTCTTTTTAGTCAGCCCTGCGGCAGAATTGCTGCACTAGTTCATACATAACCGGTGGGAACCTTCCCCATACTGCTTTTACTCGATCCCTGCACCACCTGGTGTGAGGGGGCTTAGATAGCATCTGCTGGGCTGGCTAGGCTGGAGTAGGGGCAGTTGTATGGGCGTACGTTAAGCCCTCTGTGACATTGCTTGCTATAAAGGGCTGAAAAGGGCTAAACAAACAGAATTTGATTGGATTTCATTGGACTCAGCATTTGAAAACTTGAAGTTGTTTGGAATTCAAGCAAGAATATACAATATATCCAACCACATATCCTGTGTGGTTTAAGGAAAATGTGGTTATTAGCAGTAAGTTCATTGAGAGTTGTAGTATTTGTTAGTTAAAAGTCAATTCATCTAATGAAGCCATGAGTTCTGTTCCCCTACCAGTTCCCGATCCATACGTTTGTTGACTTTGAGCAGCCCTGTTTGGGGATTGATCCAGAACTGGTTTCCATGGTCACCCTTCATGATAGAGTAGGTGATGCGGCCATTGACCTGGCTGTCCAAATCCTCAGCCAGCAACTAAAGGAACACAAGAGAAACTGCCTAGTCACATACACACACACAACACAACAATTGAGATAATAGATATCAATAAGAATCCTACTGGCAGTTACCCTGGTGATGGTTTGTCCGACCGAAGCATCCTCGCTGACCAGGACATTGTAGATGTCCTGACTGAAGGTGGGGGCGTTGTCGTTGACATCCATGAGCTCAATGGTTACCATGGTAGCAGCACTGAGGGGAGGGGCTCCGCTGTCCCAGGCCTCCACAGTCAGGAAGTAGTCTTTACACACCTCGAAGTCCAGATCATCAGCTATGGAGATGGAGCCTGCACACACACACACACACAACGGAAGTGGGTTGTACTAAGTTACGGTCAACTGTTCATTTCCATGAAGATGCAAACATTGACACACCGATTGTGTAAGGTACACACAATTCCAACCACACACACCCACCAAGCATCCGGTCTATGGCAAACTTCCCCAGCTCGTTCCCGGAGCGGAAACTGTATCTGATCTCTGCGTTGGGACCCATATCAGCACTGCTGGCAGATACTCTCAACACCTCGGTTCCTAAAGCGACGTCCTCGGGCACGGTGACGGCATAGTCCCTCCTCAGAAAGACGGGTGCGTTGTCGTTGACGTCCAGCACCACCACGGTCAGCTCCGTCTGGGAGGACAGCGCCCCCTCCTGGCCCCCGCGATCCGCCGCTTGGATCCGGACCCGATAAGAGTCTTGGGTCTCGCGGTCCAGAGGTTTCTCCAGGATCAAGACACCCGACACGGGATCAATGGAGAAGAAGCCGTCAGCTGAGTCCAGAAGGGTGTAGACAACCATGCGGTTCATGTCTGAGGGAGGAAGGCGTGCACACACATGCCCACACACAAGCACAAACAAATACACGCGCGCACACATGTACACGTGTACACACACAGACACACACAAACATTTATGCACACAGCCATTCCCACCCATCCACATATATAATAGGAAAATGATTGAATGATGATGATGAAGTGTGCTTTATGTGATCACTTTCACCTGCCAAACCTTTTAAGCAGAGCACATGTGCAATGTAGAACACATAAGTCATCATCATTCTTTTCTACATGCCCCTGACCTTCGTCGGGATCATTAGCTTGCAGTCTGGTCAAGAGAGCTTTAGGGGCGGCGTTCTCATAAACCGTGGCCAGGTATTGGCCAGAAGAAAATGAGGGGGCATTGTCGTTGACGTCCAGAATCTTAAGGGAAATCTCAGAACGGCAGAAGAGCCCGCCTCCGTCTGTTGCCTGGGCGATAAGCTTGTAGCTGGCTGTCTTCTCGCGGTCCATGAGGGAGGCTGTCCTTAACTCACCTGGGTTCACACACACACACACACACACACAAACTGGGTCAATCAATATCAGCTGTGTTTTACGGCGCCTGATCACTGAGGTGTGATGTCACATATTCCTTGGTGTGTGTGACTGTGTGTGTGTATACCAGTGTTGGCATCCATAAAGAAGTCCTCCACTCCAATCCCAAACAGCGAGAACTGGATCTCAGCGCTAGAACCAGAATCCGCATCAGTAGCCCCCACGGTCAAGACCCCTTTATTAGGAGGAGAATCTTCAGGGAAGGACATGCTGTACACCGCCTGGCACACAAAGGCACATTGCAAACTGTAATGAAATATGGCTCCACACCGAGAAACTGTTCAATTAAACACGTATCACTGCCCCGTGCAGGGCAGGTTCCCTCTGGCTTAAACATGCAGTTGGCGGTGTCACCACCAAACCCTAACCCAGCTTCAGGCACACCCATCCAGCTCTTGTTCCAGACCTGCTTTCCTGTCACACACTCAATTGAGCCCCTAACACTGTGAGAAACTAGCCACTGGTCTAGTCTAGTCACTGGTCTGGTCTAGTCTACCACTCACACCCACAAACATAGCCTCTGTACAACCTTTTGCAGTCTGGCAAAAGAAAGCTTTTTGTCTTTTCTAATGTATCCTAAAGGCTTGCATCAGGTCCTCCTCCTGACAGTTTTTTTAATATATTTTTTTAAACAGTTTTCCTGTTTCTGCTGCCATGGCTAATTACTTCTCTCTCTCTTTCTCTCCACCCCTCCTCCCTCTCTCTCTCTCTCTCTCTCTCTGTCCTTGTCTCTCAATCTCCCTTACTCTCCACAGCTTTCACTCACTATCTTTCTGTTCCTTGTTCTCCCCCTTTTAAGTCTCTCTCCGTGGCTGTCTGTCTGTTTCCTTCTATCCATGTCCTTACTCTTTTCTCTCACTCCATCTCTCTCTTTCTTCCGGTGCTGATCTCATTCTAATTGTGCTTTTGTCAGCCCAGATTGAACCCTGACCCCTGACCTGGTTACAGATGGGGCTGTTGTCGTTGGCGTCCATGACGGTGACCTCCACGGCGGTACGGGTGACGTACAGGCCGTCGCTGGCCGTGATGTTGAGCAGGTACCAGTCCTGCTGTTCCCTGTCCAGCTGGCCGTTCACAAACACTTTCCACTCCCCCTGAATGGGGGCCAGAGCAAACACCCCCCGTGGGTTACCCCCTGAAGAGGAGGGAGAGGGGCGGAGAAGGGGAGAAAGTTATAGAGAGAGACACATAGAGTGACTGACTCAAAAATATATTTAGTGGCAAGTCAAAACCGCCAGTTATCCACCAGTCACGTCACGACAGAGAGAAAGAGAGGAAAGACGGACCGTGGCCTAGTCTTATAAAACAAAACTGTGATGTCAAGCCGATCAGTCAAGATGCCGATCCTAGACTGCTAGATACCGCATGATGTGACAGCTGACCGCGTCTCACCAGTGATGTGATAGCTGACCAGTCGACTCTGCTCCGAGCTGTCCCCATCCTTCGTGCTCAGAAGAGTCACCACCTCACCAACCGGATCACTTTCCCGCACTGCTCCCCGATAGAATTCTCTCTCGAAGCGCGGTGGATTGTCGTTGATGTCTGCCACAGTGACGGTAACCACAGCGCTGGAGGAGAGAGAGAACAGCTCGCCCAGGTCGGACGCCACCACGACAAAGGTGTAGCTGGGGCAGTCCTCGTGATCCAGGGGGCCTGTGGTGGTGATCCAGCCCGTCTTGCTGTCGATGGCGAACACGGCGCCCGTGTTGGTGGAGCGGCTCAGGCTGGCAGCCATGCCTCCGGAGGCCTGGTCGGCTCTGGAGTCCTGGTTCTGGTTGAGCGACGGTCCGATGCTGTATGTGACCTAGTTGGGTCGCACGGAGTGGCCAGAGTGAAAATAGAGGTTATAGACAATGATATCTCACAACAATCAAACTAGGACTATTAACAATAACCAATTGTAATCCTCATTTAAATAAGCTGACCTGTCCATTGGATCCCCAGTCTGGGTCCAGAGCCCGTACTTGCACAACCCTAGTGCCCACCGGCATGCCCTCCATCACCATGGCAACGTAGGAGCTGGTCTCGAAGGATGGCTTGTTATCATTCACATCCAGAATCTGTAGTCAGATAGCACAGAGACATCTGAGAACTGAGCCTCTGTGTCTCAAATGAAATGTCAAAAAAAGCGTTGTACAAAGGAGTAGTCTACGCTGAAGTGTGTCATACCGTATTGTCTTTTAGTGTAATGAATTGGACTATTGGAATTCGTGACTACGGGTCAGGAATTACTGATTAGACACGGAATCTAAAAGAGCCAGCTCTGATTGGTTCATCAAAGGAGATGATGACATTCAAGTAATTCTTGTGGATGGATGTGGAAGACTTATGAAAATGTACACGTTCTTTCATTCCTTCTTCATTACGTTCATTAGTCCATAATACAACCGTCTCCTGTGTATTGTACAATTGTTTTCAACTATTTATAGAACTAACTTCTACTGTCTGACTGTGTGTCCTTTGTGTCGAATGTTTGGATGAATGGCTTTTATGCATTTGTTTATCCACTTTAGGGTATGGTCAATAGTTGATTTAGGTTCTGTCTAACCTTGGCTCACTGTAGGTGGTGGCCCCAGAGAAAAGGAAGATCTAATCTTGCTCCATGCCAGATGAGTTATCGACTTCCTCGGTATTAAAATTCCCTGACTATCCTTTTACAATAAGGATGTTCTCAGGCTTGTTGCGAAATCATTTGCAAACCACCATACGTCTCTGGCTATTTATTTTAATTAATAAAAATGAATCTTGTGTAAATTAATGGATCAATATATAAATGAATACTTTCAGATAAATTTACACGAAAACCTTTGCTTGATGTTAAATTCCTTCCTTCCTTCCTACCTTCCTGCCTGCCTGCCTGCCTACCTTCCTTATTTCTATGATAAACACATTTCCCAGAGCAGGTGCACTCGGAGTCAGACATCACACCAACCTTGACCTCAACGTCCACTGTGGAAATGGCCTCGATCAGGTCTCGGCGTGTAGTGGCCATAACCTTGAATCGGAAGATGCTGACCATTTCGTAGTCCAGCGCCATGACTAGGCGGATAAGGCCTGTCTCGCGATCCACCAGGAATGTCCCCCCCGAGTTGCTCTCGGTGGTCTCCCCCCCTACCCCGGTGAAGGAGCCTGTCTGGCCAGGTCCCAGGTAGACGGAGCCCAGGGCCGTGCCCACGGGAGTGTCCTCAGGGATGGTGAAGGAGTACTGGGGCTGGGTGAAGGAGGGCACAAAGGCATCCGGGGGCAGGACGTGGATGAAGGCTGACACCAGGGAGTGTTTGACGGGTGTGCCGCGGTCTGTAGCTTTGACAAAGAAGGACAGGATGGTGCCCTGGAGGTGGTCTACGCTGCCTTTGGTCACCATCCACCCGCTGTCCGGCTCCACCTAGTGGTGGGGAACGTCAGACAAGTATCCGTGCAATAAACATTCAAAATGTCCCAAGTTGTGAAATTGCAAAACGTATGAACGCTTCAATCTAGTTTCGCACCCGTAGATACTACAGATCCATTAATAACAGAAAAACATGAAACAAGAGACGTTCAGTGTCTATAAAGTTCAATTCAAACCTCCAGGACGTCGACCAGGGGAAGACGTGCCTCACTGTAGAGTGAGTAGCTGACCCTTCCATTGGGGCCGGCATCCAGATCAGTGGCCTGGATCTGGGTGACGAGCGAGCCCTTGGCCACGTCTGACTTAATACTCATCCGGTACTCCACCGCCCGGAAACGTGGCGCATTGTCGTTTTCGTCAGCCAGGACGACGCGCACAGTACAAAAGGAGGCACGTCCTGGAAGAAAATGAGCATACACTTTTCTGTTCTATTTCTTCTTGGGTTTTTTTAGGAATTCAATGGAGAATTGGTGACTTTATGATTTTGGGTAAAGAGTGCCAAAATATTCGGAGCTTCCGATGATACTTTATCTCTTCATGCTGCTCAGAAGCACAGAGCTATTACAGCTACGAGTACACCTTCAAATCATCTTTAAGACTAGGATTTAAAAACACACTGAATGCGAATCCTCCTAATATGCCTCTCATTCACACTGAATGTAGACGCCGACACGCCGACGGTGTTGGTGATGGTGAACTGAACTTACCTCCACCATCTAGAGCCATGATGGTCAAAACTATGTCCTTGTTGAGTGGATTCTCCCGATCCAGTTTCTGGGCAGTGGTGATAAGTCCTTCTGGGTTTATGCTGAACTGAGTCTTACCAAGGTCGTTGATGAAGGAGTAGGCGATCTGACCAAATAAGCCCAAGTCTTCATCTGTTGCTCGCACCTGAAGTTGTGAATGGCACTGTTTACATGACAGCAAATCTACAAAGGGTGGGTTATGTGCAGAATTTGGATGCTGTAGCAAAATATGGGCTTGTCATGGTGCGTAATTAATGGTGGGCCTGGGTTTCCTACCTGTATGACCTTTGATCCTGCGGGGGCGTTCTCTCGGACCTCAGCCAGGTAGAACCGCTGGCTGAACACAGGGCTGTACAGGTTGGCACCCAGCACACGCACATTTACCTGGGAACCATCATAGTCATCACCACTACCATAATCACCATGAACATCAGTGTCATCCTAAACCTACCACACCGCAACCCATATGTGGCAGAAGCAATGTCACCACCAACACCATCAGTTTCATTTGAACTAATTGCCCCTATCACTGCCCTCATCATCATTCTTCAGCATTTAGATCATTCATCAATCACTTACATTTCTTCATTTCGCGACTGACAAACTGTGATCATCAGAAGTCACGTGTATTCGTCTATCCGCATGACAGAATGTGTTCTCTACATTGTCCTCCAAACAGGAGGAGAGGTCAGCCACAATGAGGCAACCCGAGGCCAAGTCCATGTGCTACCCAAATGTCTGGAGAGGAGAGAGATCTGTTCTTCCTGTTGTTATTTGGGTTCTTTGCACTAAAGGGTCCCATGTGAGCACAGGGAGATCACGCAAATCCAAAACCAAAAAGCCCGGGAGAGAACCGAACAGTGCTCCAAGCAGGAATTGAACCCAAACCCTTCTTGCTGTGAGTCGACCGCGCAAGGCCACAGTTACAACCGTTGTCATTCACCCTTCTAATGATCATCATCATCACTGTTGTAATTGGTGAGGCAGCCTACCTGTGCTGTGTTGGTGAAAACCCCATCTGACACAGACACATTGAGGCTGTAAGATCCCTTCATGCCCTGCCTGCGCTGGTTGGACAGAGTGATCACCCCCGTTTCTGCGTCCATCCCAAACGTCATCTTCTCGTCTCCAGACAGGATGCTGTACCTACAGCCAGACAAACAGGAATGATAGAAGATGAGCTACAGGGCCACTTAACAGTAGAACCACCAACATTCACCAATATCCCCTAGAAACGCCAAGAGGGTCATCTTCACCCCCTACCGCAACAGCCCCAGCCATTATGAAAGATGTAATTTCCTGAAAAAGTCAAATGAATTCATTTAGCTCCGGTATAGGATATGCCAATTCTCTATCATGTCAATATCTATTTATCAACATATTTATATATTTATTTATCTATCATATCTATCTTGTCAAAAGACAACAATGGCCGCAACATTATGCAGCACTTGGTTTCTACGAGGGGAAAAAATTACTCGATTGGTGGATTAATGTATAAACGATCAAAACAAATAATAATTATACAATTTCATCCTACATGCTCAATCATTCTCTAGATGATTAGGAACCAAATTTGAGGAAAAGTCACGAACTGAGAGAAGTTTTTATTAAAGTTACGTGCATTTGAAAATGACTGGGTGTTAAAGTCCCACTGACTATAACGTTATGAACAGTCAGGGGAGGAACTAGCCTGTCCTTTTGTTCACCTCAGCTTGTCGGCATCACAGATATCCGCGTCCGACGCCTGAACACAGGTCACAAAGTGCCTCCGGGGCGCCAATTCACTTATGTACGCATCATATGTTCCCTGGCTGAAAACGGGCGGGTTGTCATTGGTGTCGGTGAGCATCACCGTGGCGGTGACGTCGCTGCTAAGGGGGGGCTCCCCTTGGTCGGTTGTCCGGATAATGAAGTTGTAGCGTTGGGTGACCTCGTAGTCCAGCATGCGCGCAGTGAGGACCAAGCCACTGCTGCTGTCTACGTGGAAGTAGTCTGTGCTGTTGAAGACATCTGACAGGATCTGGTAGCTCACCGCTGCATTCATCTCTGAGTCTTGGTCCAGAGCTAGCACCTGGACACACAGGAAGGTCATCAAGGTTAGGTTTGAACCGGATTTAGATTTGGGTTAGTAGACTAGGGTTAGTCTAGGATTAGACTAGGATTAGATTTGGGTTATACTCTCTTACGTGCTATCACTCTCACACACACCTGCAGCACAGCTGTTCCAATCATGGAGTTCTCAGCCAGCGTGGCAGCATACGCAGAGTTCTGAAATAGCGGCGGGTTGTCGTTGACGTCCAGCACGGCAATGTCCACGTCCACCTCTGACCGAGCTCCTGTCAGAGTGTCCGTTGCCTTCACCGTCAGCCGGTAGTACTGCGTGCTTTCATAGTCCAGCGGGTACACCACCCGGATGACCCCCGTGTCGAAGCCAATGTCAAACTGCAGCGATGGGTCGCCCTCCATAATGGTGTAGATGACGGTCTGGCCCTCAGGGCTGGTGGCGTTGATGCAGAGGACGGCCATGCCCAATGCCACATCTTCCCTGACCGTGATGCCGTAGAAGGGCTTGTCGAAGACGGGCATGGCTTTGTTGACGATGGTGATTGGTACCTCCACCTCACTGGACAGGGAGGGGGAGCCTCCATCCTGGGCCACCACCACCACCTTGTACTCTGCGTTGGATAGGTCCACCTCAAATGACCTCCTCAGGCTTAGCTGACCAGTCTGGGGATTCACCTATGGGTTGGAGGGGCTAAAACATTCAATGGTGCAGCACTGCACAAAAGTCTTATGTTTGCTTTGTATTTTCATTGTATTAGATCTTCATTTACATTGTTGTTCCACCCTTAGGACAGGGGGAATTGCAAAATGTGGAGAGCACAAGGGTTAAGACCAAGACTCATCTACCTCAAAATTCTTGTGTTCCTCCTTGAGGCTGTAGGTCACCGCCCCGTTGAGGCCTGTGTCCTTGTCGGTGGCTGTCACCCTGAAGATGGCCGACCCTGGGTCCGCCTCCACCTGCACCGCAGCGTAGTACGGCAGGTTGACAAACTCCGGGGAGCTGTCGTTCACATCCTCCACCTGCAGAGGGAGTCACTGGTTAGAGAGCAAAAGACAGTGAAAGAGAGAGACTGTAGTTTTGACAAAGGGAGTTGAGGACTTCCAATGAGACTTCCGATTGAATTCCTCCAAGATAAACATACAAAGACACACCTCCCAAAACTGACATGCCATTCCATACCTGCACCTGAACCATAACCCTAGCAACCCTCAGGCGGTCGTACTCGCGGCTGGCCTCGACAACCAGCTCATAGCTCTCCTGCTCCTCGCGGTCGAAGGGAACCCCCGCCGTTATGACCACGCCAGACGTGGGTCGGACCACAAAGCGGCCGCCAGAGTTGAGCAGCACGTATTTCAGTGGCTCGTTGAGGCGGTGTCCGATGGCATTGACCACGGTGACCACGGTGATGTTGGAGCTGTTCTCTGGGATGGAGGCAGAGTAGAAGGGGCGGGTGAAGAGCAAGCCGCTGTCCATGGCCTCTCGGACCAACACGGTGACCAGCGCTGTGCTGGAGAAACGCCCGTCCCACACCTGGAGAGCACACGGCAATGTTTCGCAGCTGGTTACGCAGCTTTACGTCGGTACGCATATTCAAATCTAGGACTGCTACAGACAGGATATCTTGTGATGTGGACCCACAGATGGGTGTTTTGCCCAGTCTGGAGTGCACTGTTGAGCAAAAAGTTTAATTCATCAAATGGAAGCCTTAACCCTTACAGCCAGCCAAATGGTCACCTTGACGTTGAAGCGGTAGCGGTCTTTGAGGAGGTTGCGGTTGGTGATGGTCAGGATGCCACTGGAGCGGTCCATGGAGAAGTACTCTAGGTTGCTGTCTGCAAGCGAGTACACCAGGCCAGAGCTGGCCCCCGGGTCAGGGTTGGCCCTGGGGTCGGAGGTCAGATCGGGGTCGGAAGCCTGTAGTCTCAGAACCTCCACCCCCAGGTAGGTGGGCAGCAGTAGGACAGTCTCGTAGGCCTCCAGGGAGAACTTGGGAGGAGAGTCGTTGATGTTCAGCACCTGCGCAAGTGACAGAAGGATAAGAACGGCTCTGATTAGATCACAGTTTGCATGACGATCGAAATGTTGTTCAGTGAACCGACTGTTCAACAGAAGGTGAACTTAACATAAATAATGCAAACAACATGAATGAGGCCACAATGGAGGCAAATCCTGTTTTTTACAGTTATGTCGGCAGCTGCGCGTGTGCTTGTTTGTGTGTGTGTACCTTAATGAAAACCTCCGCAGGGTTGTCCGCAGTCCTCTGTGGTTGCCCACTGTCCCTGACTTGGACCCTGAAGGAAAACTGCGAGAAGGTCTCGTAGTCCAGAGAAGAGATGGTTCTGCAGGAACACTCACAGTCACTGACCCCCATCTAACACGTGGATTTACCAACGCTTGAATCAACACACATCTCCAAAAATGGTGGCTTGCTCAGGCCCCTCCCTCACCTGATGGAGCCGGTCCCAGAGTCCACACTGAAGAAGAGGCGAGCGGTGTCCTCGATGATCTGGAAGACCAACAGGGCGTTGTGGTTGCGGTCGCGGTCAGAGGCCTGGATGACCAGAGGGTTGCCCTCCTCCCCCAGGACCACACTGTTGACAGGGGCAGCCTCGCTTATCACACCCACGTACCTGAAGGAAGAGGAGAAGCCACTAAAAGATGATGGCGCAAAGTTGCAAAGATACACTCAAGCACCACCAGGGAGATAACGAGAGCCTTCTCAGAACTATTCTCTATTTAGGCTTGTAGGACAAACCACATTCTTGAAATGACTGTCATTCAAAAGTAAATACATCAATAGCTAATCAATTCCTTTTGTGCTTTAGTTGAAAGAAAAAACGAAACATTTTCATATGAGACAGAACAGTCTACAACAACAGCACCCCTGAAACTGAAGTTTGAAACCTAGTCCTGGCCTCAGGATTTCCTGGAATGGTGGAAGAGGTCCAGCTTACCTGGTCTGCTGGAAAACAGGCGGGCTGTCATTCTGGTCTGCCACCTGGACACTGATACTGGCACTGGCCTCCATCCCAGCCATGCTCCGGGCCCGCACCATTACAGAGTAGGACGCAGCCCGCTGACACACACACACACACATACATGCAAATACACACACATGCAAACACACAGACACACATATACTCACGCAGACATTAACAGATACACACGCACATGTGTACATAGACGCACACAGATATACATACACACGCAGACCAGTGAACACATACATACACATATACACAAATGCGCATGTACAGACACACAAGAACACACACGTACACGTGACTTTATAGAAAAGCAGATAGAGATGAATGCAGAGGCTCTGTCGACCATTAAGTATGAATTAACTGTAATTTCCTGTTGTACAGTCTACTCTCCAGTGTGGATTAAACAGTCATCTTCATTCATGTCCATGCACCCAGATGTCTTTAAGTTGCCTGTTTTAATTAGCCTGTTCATCATTTTTCCAATTACACGTTCAAAATCTAAATTGCTAAATCTCTTCCCGCGGAAAATGAATCTCATCAATTCCATCCCACCCGTTTCGCAAATACACTTGTCATTTGTGGACTTCTGTTTTGTTTATGTTTTGTATCGTGTTTGATTCAGGATATATCGATTTACTTGTAAACAAACAAACAAAACACTACAATGGAAAATCCTGTTATCTCTGAACAAGCAGAGAGGATTAAGAAGTGTAACAGGTTTGGAGGTTTCTTGAATTAGTCTTCTTATAACCCAGAGTATTAGTTGCCAGTAGATTTACAGAATGTTGACATTTGTGGTACACTTGTCTAATCACACACATAATCTAACTATAAAACAAGATGAATGTGTATCCAAATACATAGTAAAAACGCATCAGTAGACACACCTCAAAGTCAAATCTTTTGCGTGTGGTGATGACACCTGTGTGGCGGTTGATCGTGAACTGGCGCTCCTCGTTGCCCCCTGTGATGTCATACACCAGAGCTGAGCGGCTGAGGGCGGTGATGGTCGTCACGTAAGTTCCTGGTGCCAAGTTCTCCATCACCTTCATTGTGACATTTCGCCATCAAGAAACCAGGTCATACTATACTGTATACTGATATGTATCTGTCCATCCATCTATCAATCTTAACCATCTACCATCCATCTACCATCCGCTTAATCATTTAACCATCCATCTATATATTTGTCCAACTATCCATCCATCCAGCCTTCCCTCCCTCCCTCCCTCCCTCCCACCCCTCCCCTCACCTCAGCCTGGTACTCTCTCTGGATGAACTTGGGCAGGGAGAGGTCAGAGAGGGTGAGTGAGATGCGCACCGTGGCGGTGGCTGACAGCGGGGGAGTACCGGCATCGCTGACACACACGGTGAGGATGTAGTAACCCACGGAGCTTAGGTCCAGCTCCCGGGCTATGGAGATGAGGCCCATGGTGTTGTCTATGCTGAACACACCGCCAGAGTTCCCTGAGGGGTGGAGGGGAGGGGAGGGGGGTGGGCAGTCAGTCAGACGGAGAGTCAGAGAGAGAGAGCACATGTCAGAAAGATCGGCAGGGAGGCAGGCAATTAGACTGGCAGGCAAACTGACTGACTAGAAAGCACAGTATAGAACATGAACTCTGCCTAGAGAAATCAGCGCAGCAGGGACAGACTCTGCCCACTGCAGCCTGCACCTGAGACCCACAGCCAACAGCCCAGCTGCAAACCTCAAACATGTCACACATTTACAGTAAATGCTTCATGTCCCGTAATATTAAAAGCAAAATGTAAATCCCAAGGAAATGCTCTACATGATGCTCCAGCCAGACTGTCCCAGGCAGAACCCTCTACCTGCTTCTATAGAATAGACGAGTTGGCCATTGACGCCGGTGTCTCGATCCAGGGCTGTGACCTGGAGGACGGAGGTCCCGGGGCCTGACGACTCGTAGGCCACGGCGTCATACACGGTGCTGGTGAAGTAGGGGATGTTGTCGTTGGAGTCCTCCACCGCCACCAGGATACGGGCCAGGTCCCTGTTGAAGGGGAACTCCTGGTCTTTTACCTGTGGCGGGGTTGGGGAGAGGGGGGGGGGGAGTATGGGAGAGGGGGGAAAAGGGGAGAGGGAGAAAGATGCTTTTTATTTCTCTCACACAAATGTCTTTTGTCCTTGACTCCCAAATACGCTTGCTAGCATCTTATTTCCTCTTTGTCTTCCTCCCTCTCTCTCCTATCTTCTACCTAATCTCACATTCTCTTCCTTTCCTGCCAGGCCTTCTCCCTCTTTCTAACACTAACATCCCTCCCTCTTCCCTCCCCAATCTTCTCTACTTCTCACTTTCTCTCCCTTGCCACCCAACCTCCCCAAGGAGCCCCTCCTTCCTCCTTGCTTCCCTCCCTCAGAACCTTCCATCCCCCTACCCCCCTCAGACCATCGTCAGGCCCTGGGGCCTCCTCATTCCCCTTCCTGCTGTCCCTCTCTCACCATGATAGTGAGTATGTGCTGGGTGCGGGCTTCGTAGTCCAGACGGTCAGCAGTGTAGACCACGCCGGTCCCGGGGCTGACCCTGAACAGCCTCATGCTGGCCGGGTCCACGCTGCTGTGGACAGAGTAGCTGAGCCTCGCCCGCTCGTCCCCGTCCGTCGCTCGGACCTGAAGGAGCTCCGTGTCGGCGGGCGTATCTTCTGACACGCTGAGGTCATAGGTGGGCTGGGAGAATACTGGGGGGTTGTCGTTGGTGTCCAGGACTCGAATAAACACCTGGGGGTGTTTAACCAAAGGGTTAAGTTTACAACTAAGCCAAACTTAACCAAAGGGTTAAGTTTACAACTAAATGTGTTTCTTTATGTGTCTATACCTGGGTGTTTATGTTTGTTACTTTGTGTGTGCATACCTGGGTGTAAGGGCCTATCTGTGTCCATCCCTATGTTGCTGTGTGTGCTCGTACCTGCATGTGAGTGTGTCCAGGTGTACCTGTGTGGTGGCAACGTTGGTCCCATCGGTCACCTGGACCGTCATATTGTAGACAGACTGCAACTCTGCATCCAGCGGCCTGGCTATCACAACAGTCCCCATGTCCAACTGCAGCGGAAACAGGTCAAAGCCCCCTGGTGGTAAACACACACACACATGCATGTCAGTCGATGTGTGTTTCTGTGTCCAGTGTGAGAGCATAAACATGCATGCACACAGTGACTCATAGACATGCACGTATGGGCACACAAATATAAGTGAAGTGACGTATTGTCAAGTATGGTTACCCATACTTGAAAGTTACCTCTGCATTTAACCCATCCAAGTGCACACACAGCAGTGAGTAGTGGGCAACCACACGCACACACAGTGAACATACACCCGGAGCAGTGGGCAGCTATTGCTCCAGCGCCCAGGAAGCAATTAGGGGTTCAGTGCCTTGCTCAAGGGCACCTCATGGTATCAAAGGCAGAGAGAGTGCTGTTTATTCACAATCCCCACCTTCAATTCCTGCAGGTGCGAGAATCAAACCAGCAACTTGCAGGTTACAAGCCCGACTCCCTAACCATTAGGCCACGACTTCCCCTAACCATTAGGCCACGACTTCCCATATATATATATAAGAACATCCGCCAGCATGTTGACGCACATACACGCGTGTTGCATACATACACACATATAGACGGCTCAGCCGTTATTTCTTTCCCATAATTCACACGCCAACACTCTTCCTTTTTACACTTCCTACGTACGTAGGACGTAAGTACGTAACGATAGGTCATTGTTAGTTATTAAGGGGTAGCTGCTCTGCCCAGTAGTGTGGGATTGCAAAGTCAATCATTCCATGCAATTTTTAGGTTTAGGATTGAGGGACACGAAAATGTCATACAATCCCTCACCCCCCCTCCAAAAAAACGAAACAAGAACTCTGGCTCTAGAAAACACAGCTAGCCTTATCACGCTCAAACAGAGACCAGAAATCTGCATTAGATCTGGGAGCTCTTTCCCTTCTCCGCAAGCTTACAGGTTTCTCCATCCAGTCTGATCAGGCTTCTGGGTTCTCTGCGTTATTGGGTATTCAGTGCCAGTGCTGGTCTTCTCTCTGGTGAGAGAGAGGGGGGCTTAAAGTCCTTCTCGCGCTGGAATACTGATCGAGTCTGCTCCTTAGAACTACCAGAGCGTTGCAGGCTAGAGATTACCACAGGGATTTAACATTAGCCATCCGATTGCGAGAGCGATGGCCAATATAGTACGGCCACGCTGAGAAAATGCTTCTCCTGATTTACCCGAGAAAGTCTGGCCTCTCATTTCTGCGTGAGGTATTGGTGAGAGTCATCCAGATGGCTAGCCATTTAAGGCACTCAGGCTTCTCGTGTTCACAGTGGCCGTCAAAAACAACAGGGTGAGGGTTGGTAAACGGGGTCTAGTTGTGAGCGAGGGTTATCTGGGAGAGTGCAGAGCAGCAGCAAACGCCACTTGGGGATTGTTAGTGGCTTCTGTCAGACCTGTGTCAGCAGTGCAGTTCCTCCCACACGCGTTCTGAGGGATGTAGAACATCTCCCTGGCAGGTCTTCCTCCTTCACGGGAAACAAGGAAATGCGAGAGAGAGGGAGGGAGAGAAAGGTTAAGCCTTGTCAACATCTGAAAAGTGTTGCGCGCGTGCGTCGAACCCGCATGTTCGTGACCTCACCGATGATGTCGAACCAGAGGGGTGCAGTTGTTTGGCTGACAGCAATCACGCCCACGGGCTGGGTCACAGAGCTGGCCTCTGAGATGGAGAAGTTGTAATATCGCTGCGTGAACACCAGGGGCACTGTGGAGGGCACAGGTTTGCGCACCCACTCAATCTCCAGTCTAGCAGTGGACCACAGCGGAGGGACGCCATTGTCTGTGGCCTTTATCTAATTGGACAGGAGGAACATCAGTCACGTGTCAGTGGGTGGGGCAAACGGCTTGTTGGACCCCCCCCGAAGCAGGATGTTATGTGTACCGTGAGAATATCGTAACTTCCTGCAGTGACCATCTTCTTGGAGAAGACCATGGCAGTCCTGGGGTCGATGGCGAACTTGCCCTCCTCGTTGCCGGTGACAATGCTGTACGTAATATTAGCGTTCTCTTCCTGGTCGCGGTCGAAAGCGAACATGCGGTAGACTGGATCGCCACGCTTGTTGCGGTCGCGTTCGATCAAGCTGACGCGGTAGGCGGACTCGGAGAAGGTGGGCTTGTTGTCGTTCTCATCCAGGATGTGAACTATGACCCACACCGAGGACTGACGGGAAGCCACAGGACCATCCATCACTGTCACCTGGGAACACGCATGCACCGGCATTCAAAACCAGATAGACGCTCTCACGCACACAGTTACACAAGATGTCAACTTAGTCATTAGGCTATACATTGAGGTTGGGAGGAGGTCGGTAGGAGGCGTGTATGTATGTGTGTGTGTGTTTGTGCGCGTTTGCTTGAGTGTGTCTCTGCATTGTGCCAGGCCCACGTGGACCAGAGCTCACGGGCAATCTTGCTGTCCCATTGATCTCCGCGCTGACACAAGTCTAGTCGCTGATCAATACCAGCGGATGAGCCAGTGCTGCTGGCTGGCCCCCCAGACTGCTAAACAGATCGGAACCGACAACGCTGTCCTGTTGGACCAGGGATCGGTTCTGAGCCGAGACTATAGTTGGGCTAGGTCCAAGCATGAGGCTGGTGCTTAAGAAAGGGATGAGGATGGGGCTGGGGGCTAGGGATGGTGAGGAGGGATTGAGGAAAGGGTGGGGCTCAGGAATACTAAACCACTTAATTACATTCTCATCCTAACAGTTGGGTCTGTCATGCCTGGGTCTAATTTAGCTGACTCCGTTTTGCCCTGACGAAGAGAGAAAAGATTAGTCTCTGTATTTGTCAAGGAGTTAATGAATGCAGAAACAAGTCAGAACCCAGACCAGCCGGGCGTGTAACAAAGGCAGAAAAAACTGTAAAATAAGACCACATCAAACCTGCTTGGTCTGGTCTTTAAACACTGTTTGCGGAAGCACAGGGCAAGAGAACACTGTCTAAGTGAGATGTGAGGTGTGTTTGTTTAGCGTGCGTGCGTGTGTGTGTGTGTGTGTGTGCGTGTGCGTACGTTAAGATGTTTGTCCTCCTCCCCAGAGGACTGTGTATCCCTCCAGGATCTCTGCAGTACACATTCCATCTGCATGCGGAGGCGCAGCAAGAAATGGTAATCATCCACATACATCTGGTAGCCAGCACCTGCTGCTATTAGATGGGAGCAAAGCAGACCAGCTCCCTACTCCTCTTTCCCCCCAACTCCTCCTCCTGCTACTCCAGCTTATTGTCCTATTCCTCCAACTCCTCCCCCTCTGTCTCCTTCTCTTCCACCTTGTGCTCCTCCTCCTCAATCTCACTGTCCATATCCTCAGCTGCCTGCTACTCCAAGTTCTTGAGCTCCTGCTCCTCTTAAACCCCCTGCACCTCACCCTCTGTCTCCTCCTCATCCACACTGTGCTCCTCCTCCTCCTCAATCTCAACACCCACCTCCTCAGCCGCCTGCTCCTCCTCCTGCTACTCCAAGTTCTTGAGCCCCTGCTCCTCTTCAACCCCCTGCACCTCATCCTCTGTCTTCACCTCTTCCTTCTGCTCCTCCTCCATCTCACTGCCATACCCCTAAACCTCATGTTCCTTCTCCTGCTCCTTAACCTCCCCTCCTTTTCTTCCTCCCACTCATCCTCCTGCTCCTCCCTCCTCCTTCTCCTCCTGCCTCTGTCCTGAGTCGAGGAGATAACTTATGACAAACGACTCCAGTTTAGAAACACAGCCCGAAACACTTGGAGCCCGAACTGAGCTCGTTTATCATAGTTTATATGAAGCCTGAGGGCAAAAAGGCTGCATCTCTCTTTCTCTGTCTCTGTCTTTCTCTCTCTCTCTCCTCTCTCTCTCAACACTGAACTGTCACAGGTGTCGGGGAACGATAAGGACCTTGGCCACTACAGAATAGGAGAAAATGAGGGTGAGGAAAAGAAGAGGAGGAAGGAAGGAAAGAAGGAAGGAAGGAAGAAAGGAAGAAAGGAAGAAAGGAAGGAGGGAAGGGAGGATGGAAGGAAGGAAGCAAGATACTAGATTCTGTACCTCCAAGATGTACCTCTTGGAACAAAAAGTCATGTTTGAGCAGCAGAATTACACCCCTCATGCGTTTATTACAGAGAACCTGATCTTGCAATCTTGTAGCTTTTCCATCCCCGTCCCTCCTGTCCCCCCCTGCCTACCTCTAAAAAGTGTTCTGCTTGCTGCTCTCTGTCCAGTTTCCTGGCAGTTGTAGTGATCAGACCTGAGAAACAAAAGAAGATACAGAAAAACAGTGTTGGAGTCAGAAGTACTTTCTCTTAAGAACAGGTGAGCTAATAACAACAATGTTCAGATGCTTTCTTGCCCTCTTGTCCCTTTGGGCCAGTGTTTGGTTAGACTAGTACTGTGCATGTGTGTGCGTTTATGTGTGTATGTGTGTTTACATATGTACATATTGAGGTCTACGTACATGTGTAGGGCATGGAACCCCTGAGTAACTGATAGCCTGTTCTCATTATGAATCAGGGTTAAACATTTGTTTTATGTTTTTTTCCATATCTGAAGAAGATGTAATCAGTGTAATACCCATTCACATAATCACATCATCATGGCGACTTCATCTATTGCATCATATTTACACAGTGGTCACACACAGCTACAGTGTCTTGTCGGTCAACGCAATTTAAACAGTCAACGTGGTCATAAAATATAGCTTTTTGGCATACAGTCGCAGCCACTAGCGTTTGGATCAACAAGACCTGTGCACAGTTGCAGGTCCTGTTCTGCACATCTGACAAGGTTGAATCTGTCTCCTGGTTCCTCTGCGGCCCAGTGGACACGGGGTGGACATATTTGCATCAACGCTCAGCTGAGTTTTACCCGTTTTTCTAGGTCAGTGTGTAAGGGCGACATGAGATCGCAGCCTGGGGAAGTATATTTGATCCATTTCATCCTTCAGAAGACAAACACACATACACACACACACAGATATCTGATTCAAAAACCTTTTAGCTCTTCCACTTTTTTTTTCATTTTAGCCGGCTACAGTCAAGGTTGTAATGCTTTTTGATCCAGCACAGTAATGAGACCGTGTAGGAAACACCAGGTCCATTTTCTGATCGATAAAGGACAAAAATGGAAAATGAAAAAATGGACGATTGGCTAGCCTCGCTTGGTCCTCCTCTCCCTGGACACCCATTGGCCGGGGTGAGTTATCAATTATTCGCATTTCAGATGAATTGGAGACAACGTGTGTTTGAAGCAAAGGGCAGTAGGACAGTGTGCAGGTGGGACACACAAAATCAAGTTCACACACATATTCGGACGCCCAGATGCCCAAACAGGCATAGTTACATTGGCAAGCACTTACGGTTGCACGAACACGCACGCGTTGAAATAACCCTTTGACTTTGGCTTTACTCCCTAAATGGATGGCCACAAAGTGTTTGTTTTGGCGCATTCAGGTGGGAGTAATCACCTGATGTCATTACAAATGTCTGTACATACACACACACACTCACACAACACACACATCCGTGTCACATTAGGCTGGCGGTGAGCTTCAATTAAATAGATGAATCCAGAGCAGCAATCACATGCCACAGAGACAGTGAATTCAGAAGACCAACTCCAAACTCGGGGTGTGACCAAGCCATTACAGTCCAATAAAGCACAGATGATCTCACACCTAAGCCTGCACTTCCGATGACCCATAATGTATGCACTCTGATCGAGAGGGGCCATCATCCCGAACCAATCAGAAGCCACCAATAACCAATCAGAAGCCACCAATAACCAATCAGAAGCCCCCAATAACCTATCAGAGCACCAAATGCATCTGCTCTGATCTCCACAACACCCTAGGGCATAATGCCTCACTCTTTCAAACACTACTTACAACGTTATACCATAGGGCCATACACACACACACATACGCACACATACAATACACACTGTTCGCATGGGTGACATTCATCTGTGGTGACATGGCAGCGACAAAGGGCTGGAAAGCTTCACAGTCCACACCCCTGATCAATGAATAGATTGGATAAAGAGAGACACCCATATACCAGGACAGCAGGCTAGGGAGGATTGAGCGTGCTACAGCAGAGCAACAAGCTAGGGCAGTAACACTCACCACTCAGGATGGTACACACCACACCCCTTTGCTATACATTATATGACTTTGCAAGTGAATAAATGGCAACGTCCTTGCCAAATAGAACGCGTCATCTTTGTTCGTTTCTATGCGGTGTCCTGAGGCAACGATACAGTACAATTCCCCGTATAAAAAAACTCAATACTTGGAATACCAGGAAAAGTAATCATGAGCTAACGACTTTTGATTGGTCCTCCTGTTAGCCCCTGCCTGCCTGCTTGCCTGCCTGCCTGCCTGCCTGCCTGCCTGCCTGCCTGTCTGCATGCCTGTCTGTATGCCTGACTATTTGTCTGTCAGTCTGTCTGTCTGTCTGTCTGTCTGTCTTTCTGTGTGCCGGCCCGCCTGTTTTTCCTTCCAAATCTGTCTGTCTGACATTGAAGCTTGAGCAAACAAACCAAATAACACAATACAAGCATAAAACTAGTTATCTAAGTGCAGTTAAAATTGTATCACACTGGAGCTCAAGTTCAGCTACGAATTCAGACAGACCATACAAGGAATAAAATCCTTAAAAATAAACAATATTTTTGTTATCTTGGGCTCCCCCTTACTGCCAACCAGAGGGGAGCTTGTCAAATTTGACTAAATGGAGGTGTGTCTACAATTCCTGCCTGCCTGCAAGCCCGCCTGCATGCCTACATGCATGTCTGTCTCTCTGTCTGCCTGTCCCTCTATCTGCCTGTCTCACCTGTCTTGGGATTGATGGAGAAGAAGTTCTGAGGGTTGCCAGCAGTGATGCGGTAACTAAGGCGAGAGGGTGTGGCGCTGGCATCCGGGTCTTGAGCCTGAATCCGTATGACGGAAACATCCTTGGGAGAGTTCTCCATGACGACCGGATGGTAGATGGGGTCAGAGGTCAGTGGGGCATTGTCATTGACATCCTCTATCTACAAGTAGAAAGCATGCATGATGTCACTGAGAGAGGAAGGTTAGAGTGCACATCTGGGTTAAGTAGGTTTGATTGGGGCAGGGGTTTAGGATGGGGCTGGGCTGTCTTAGGGCTTCTAGTATGACCTAAATGTTTAGATGCTTCTAGTTGTAAGACAATTCAACAAATAACCATTATAGTACATTTTGATCAACATAATATATGCATATTTTCTTACAAATTATGGAACAGCAGACAAAAGAAGGCTACATAATCATTTGCATGAATGAAGGCTAATGCAGCATTGGAAATTTGACTAGAATAGATGCGGAGGTTGGAAAAGTACTTCAGAGATGATAGAGAATTTTGATGGTGATACGGGGAATATAGGTACAAAAACCACTGAGAACTGTCATCAACAGCTGCATCACAGGCACTGCCCTATCTAGAGTTCCAGCAATCTGTGTGTGTGTGCCACACATTTTATCATGGGTAATATGCACTAGTATTTAAAAAATAATAGGTACCTGAATGTAGATCTCAATAGACGCAGAGAGGGGCGTGACTCCACGGTCTGTGGCGTAGACTGTCAGCCAATAAGAATCCTTTGTCTCACAGTCCAGAATACCAGTTGTGTAAATCACACCTGAGAAGGTGAAAGGAGAGTAAATGACAGCATAAGGGGGTGTGTGTATGTGTGTGTGTCACCCATCAGGAGAATGTCTGCCCAGTCAGCAGTGTCTGACATGCATAATAATCAATGATCTGCCCAGAAGGCAAAGACAAAAAACCAGAGAGCTTACTGTTCTCTCTATTCTCTCTCACACACACGCTCACGCATGCACACAGACACACACACACACACACACGGTAACCTTCAGACTTTCAGTCTTGCTTCAGCTAATCATAGCTGACCAAATTGCTCCCACCAGTATTTCTGTACAGGGACTCCAGCTAGGACTGCAATACTGCGCTAGACACACTCTAAAAGAATAACACACACACACATAAGGTCTGAAGAAAGGTAACAGAGGTTGGGGTCCAGGTCTTTTGTGGCTAGTTCTCTACGGTGAAAACACAAATAACAAACACACACTCCCTAACAGCTGCAAACACAGTATAACCAACTAGAATGACAATGCCACCCCATCTGTCAACTCATCCCTGAATTGCTCAGATGATCCAGTCCCTGGGTTAGTCAGGGTGTCTGTGGTTCAGCTGTGGTCTGCTTCTCTCCCGCCTAGGGGGCTTAAACATACCCCTCCCAAACACACAAACACACACAACCACCACCTGCCATAAGGCTGTGACTCACAAACATAACCCTCGCCACTTTCTCTCGCACTTGCGTCAGTAGTGTTTGACTGTGCCACCTGCTAAACACCACCACCGAAGAGTTTGTCTGTGCGACACTTTGTGTGTGTTAAGTGTGTGTGCCACCAAGAAGGCTACGTGTGTGTGTCTGTATGCCAGCGAGCGTGAGAGCTTGGAGCCCAGGGCATGCTGAATGCAGAACAGTGTTCGCTACAACACATCCTTGGCGACGCTGTCCTTGACATCGTCCTTTTCAGACCCAATCTCATCTCTGTCCCAGGGACACGCAAGGACCGCCTTTTTACAGCACTTTGAACTCTGACAGTGGCAGTCGCTTCGCTGCAAATTCAACGCAAATTCGACAAGACAGCGTTGGTCCCTGTCACCAATGACAACTTTCCTGATGGAATTCTAAAAGGGAACGTTGGCAGCTCTGTACCATCAAATCTGTCATTCTCAATCAGGGAGACAGCGTCCGTAACGACACACTCATGGTCTTCGAAATACCAATCAACAGCTAACTGGTGTATCAGTTAGAAACTGGGTGAAACTAATAATAATACATGCTACCCTTCATTCAGACCTGGTTATCAACTGCGTTACTAAAAGCTGTTTTGGACACGTAGCCTACTGCACACTAACCCACGCACACTACTGCTGAGCACATACACCTCTCTCCATCAAAAAGTCGTAAAATACAGAGCCGACACTTTATTTGGGACGCGTAATAGACAATAAAAAGTTCCCTCAAAAGTAAATGTCTGCAAGGAGGGAGTTGTAACCTAAAGTGAGCTTATACTGTTAGCCATGCTGCAGCATAGGCTGCCCGCTAATAGAGCTGCACTGGTTTGACAGCAGGCCAATGAGAAGTAGCTCCTCTCTCTATTCCCCAAAGCACTGACGGGAATACCAATTTGTACTCAAAGTACTGAAGGATCCAAAATTTAAGTCTGTGAAGATCCAATTTCTACTTTTTCGAACCGTGCTTTCATCTCGGCCTTCCAGGGTCGGGTCTGTCTAGGACACGACGAGATCGGGCGTGTAACCAAGTCTGCATATGAATGATTTGTGTTGCAAATGTGTGGGCATCTCTGGGATGGGGATTGGGGGTTACTGTGAGCCATAGGGGCTGTTTAGTGAGGTTACAGGATGTGATAAAAAAGGATGTAGCGTTTGGCCCAAAGCACAGCACATTTTTTAATGGAAATCTCAGATCATCGAAAGGATTGTAGTGTACATTCCCCTGGTCTACACTGTTGGAACTAGCTTTTTAATTTTTTCAATTAACACAAATTATTCACCTATGTCCTACCTTTCATCTCTTTCTCTCTGTCTCTCCCTCTTTCTCCCTCCAGGGGTAGTCAAAGTGACAAGTAGTCAGCAGAAACACTCTGCATGGCAGCTAAAAAGCATAGAGGGTGGGTGGCGGGCATGTGACACCACCGTCACTCTCAACTGACAGTAAAGGCTCTTTCTCTGTCTCTCTGGTGAGTTAAATCCATTTGGACACAGTACAGGCAAATGCCATCATGCAACACTTTGCTTTTTGTTTTGTCACATTTGCAATGGTCACTGAAAGAACATTTTCAGTGAAAACCTTTCCCTATCCTAACAACACCCCTGTTTCATTCCTGTACAGGTGTTGATGTTCCTCATGTCTTCCATCCATCCGTCTGTTCTCCTTTTAATTTCCTTCCCTTTTTCTTTCACGCTATCCCCCTCACCTTTCCCGGTACGTGCTAGCTGGTGGGCACTTTGATTGGCCATGGAAGATCAGTTCTTATAAGATAAGGCCCCTTCATCTGTGCTTGTTTGGCTGTTAGAGAGAGAGAGGGAGACTGTACTGTGGTGAAACCCCATGCAGCAACTCAGCTTTGCTCTCTCTCTCTTTTCTCTTTCCATTCCTTTTTTCACTATTCACTCTCTCACTGCTAACTGCTAACCCTAACCCTAACCCTCTCTCTGCCACTCCACTTTCTTTCTCTGCCGCCCCTCCTTCCCTCTGCCTCTCCCCCCAGACCATTGTCAATACTAATTAGCCTAGTTAGAGGTCAATTTCAGCGCCTCCCATTTAAAGTTGTGTACAGTATTTAAAACTGCAACTAAAAGCAACAGATGTTACTATGTATGGGTCAAAATAACAATTAAAAAAGGTAGTAAGGGTAGCTTTTCTTAAAATGTTTCAGAAAGTCACTTTAATTCAGTACTAGAATACTTATTGATTACTACCACTTTCTACGCACGTTCTCTGAAATGATTACATGATATCTGTATCATTCAATGTAACTCTGTTAAACAAAGACCTATAAAAAGGTTAAGAAGGGCCCTGGAACAAAGTTGTCCCCATATCTCAGTGCAAGGCAGAACTAAACCTTGATTTGTCTATATAATATAGAATCCACAAAGCTACCCTGCCCTCTCCTGCCTGGTCTAGTTGGACTCCAGGCACAGTCACTGTCCAAGTTCCACCATGTCCTCATTACAATAATGACCCATTCCGTCAGAGCCCAATAACCACGTGAGGCAGCGGTAAGCACACTGGCTCTGAAGCCCCCCTTCCCCATCCTCGCTCTGATTTGTGAGTGTGAGTGTGTGTCCCTCTCTCTGTCTCTGTCTACCGCTATCTCTCACACACGCACGATCATCAGTTCAGATGCTTTGCCTGTATGTTGATGCTGGTGGGTTGGGGGTAGGTGCACTGAGTGTGACAGAAAGAGGACTGATACAGGGGGAGGAGGGGGGGGGGGGGGGGGGGGGGGGTCATAATGTGAGGCAGAAAGAAACATAGCACTGCAGCTTGAAATTGCACCCTGTCATCTATTAATTATAAGTCACACAATGAGTCAAATTAAATGATAGTGTAGTGATAATCACTATGTACTGGGAAAGACAAAAGACTACTGGCCAACACAATCTCATCCTATAAACAGATCTTCTATCTTGTGAATGCCGACTTTATAATCACGAGGGAAAAAATGTAATGCACTTAGTACCTGTTTCCTCATCGATTGAGAAGCTGCCCAAACCGCTGCCAGCTCTGACAGAGTACCTCAGCACACCATCCCTCCCGCGGTCATCGTCTTTGGCGCTCACGACTAGCACAGTCGTGCCCACCCGCGAGTTTTCCTTCACTGTGCCCCTTATGGCAAAGTCAGAGAAGTAAGGAGCATACAGGTTCTCATTGACATCGACCACCTGTGTAAAGATGGGGACAGACTGGAGCAATTGAAGTTGGGATTATGTAACTTTGTGTGCTTCTATATGGTTGTGTTAAGCGTCTGTCGGGAGGTTAAGCATGTAGCTTGTGTGGCATTTTGTTTGTGTGTGTGTGGTAGTCACCCACCTCTACCTCCAGGAAGGAGAGCGAGCGCAAACTTGGCAATCCTCTGTCCTCAGCCAGCACACTCAAGTTATAGAACTGCTGCCTTTCATAGTCCAGATCCTTCCCAATCCTCACAGCACCACTCACAGCATCCACCTACACAATACAGCAGAGATCAGCATAGCCTTTCTGTCAATAAGTTCATTGCTATCCCGCTCACATTCTGTTCACGCGGCGTGACAAGACAACAACACATTCCGCAACGCGGTAATATTATTTTAACAGGTGGCCCACCTCAAACGTTCCATTGAAGTCGTTGACCAAGGAGTACTGGACTTGCCCCCCAGGGCCGGCATCCGGGTCCTGGGCTTGCACCCAGGCGAATACCGCTCCAACAGGGAGGTCTTCCAGAACCCGTGCACTGTAGCTAGCAGGGATGAACGTTGGAGCACAGTCGTTGATGTCCTCCAGCGTGATGGTCAAGGTGGTGACAGAGAGCCTCTGGCTGCTCCTCTCAGCCTTGTCTCTAGCCTCAACCTTCAGGCTGAAGACTGGCACTGCCTCCCTATCCAGCTGCCCTGCAACATACACCCCACCGTTCTCACTGTTGATGCCAAACTGGGGCACAGAGGTTAATAGGGCATAGGTCACCTCTCCATTTTGACCTTGGTCTTTGTCAATAGCTGCCACACGGATTACATCTGTGCCGAGGACTGTGTCTTCTGGAACAACGGCCCAGTAGCTTTCCTGAGGAAATAGTGGGTTATTGTCATTGGTGTCCTCGATGTTGATGGTTAGCAGCCTCCAGCTGGACTTCTGAGGAAGGCCCTGGTCGTACAGAGTGATGTTCAGGAAGTAACGGTCGGCCCTCTCACGATCCAGAGGCTGAAACACGGTTATCAAGCCGCTCTCCATGTCAATGTCAAAGCAGCTGTCTTTGTTGCCATCAGATATTGCGTGGAGAATCCTCCCGTTGAAGCCTGTGTCACCATCTTGCGCTCTCACTTGGAAGATGCTCGCACCGACAGCCAGGTTTTCCCTCACTAGAATACTGGTGGGAAAAGACTCGAATTGCGGTGTATGCTTGTTTACAGAGAAGATGTCTGTGTAACCATCGACTACCCTGGGTTTACTGATGGCCGAAGCTTTGGTCAACATCATCTCAGCCAACATCTCGGCCACCTTAGTGTCCCTGCAGGTGAAGCCCCGGGGCGGCATCCTGCCCCTCACGATGGACACGTTCACAAACGTGGGCTCAGAGAACGCCTCCCCATCGGTGGCAATCACCTTCAGGTTGAACAAGTTGCTCTTCAGATTCGCCGACGCCAATGACCTCCTCAAGGATAAGACCCCAGAGTCTGGATTCAGGTTGAAGTAGTCCAATTCATTCCCTGAGACAATCTGGTACTTGACCAGGTCCAGCTCGTCTATGTCTATGGCCGACATGGTAAGGATTTGCTGGCTGACGGGGAAGTCACGCGCTATCATGCCTCGGCACGCGTCCCTCTCAAACAGCGGCTTGTTATCGTTGACATTCAGCAGACGGACAGTGATGTTCACCTCACTTTCCCTTCGGTAAGGGGAGCCCCAGTCAGACGCGCGCACAGAGAACATGTACAACTCAGACGAAGACTCAAAGTCCAGCTCCTCGGAGACCATCAGCTCCCCTGTATCCTGATCTATGGAGAACGGTATGGACTGCAGACCCGCAATGCTGTGGGTGATGCAACCGTTCTCCCCTTTGTCGATGTCCACCGCTGACACCACCAGGATGACAGTGCCCACTGGCAGGCTCTCGTTGATAGACACCTCGTAACTGGGCCTGGGGAATGTGGGAGTGTTGTCGTTAGCATCCTCAATGCTGATAAGAACCGTGGCTTCAAGTTGCGCGGAAGATTCCAACACCGTCATCTGCACCAACTCCTGGAATATAGAGGTCAGCGGACTCACGGTGCTAATGATGCCTGTCCGTGAGTTTATGGTGAAATACTGTGAGCCAGAGTAGGAGTTCAAGCTGTAGTTGACGGTACGAGGAGCAGGGGAGATTTTTACTACCTCTACTATGGTGCCAGGGGGTGCTATCTCACTGATCTTGACCCTATAAACTTCCTTCTCAAATTGAATCGTCGACGGCTCGAGCGTCCTCACCTGCAGCTGAACCACCTGGGTGTTGGAAACCTTTGGAGGCGAGCCTCTGTCTTTGGCTTGGAGGGTCAGGTTGCAGCCATAAGGAAACGTATTCCAGTCTACTGTCTCTAAGGTCTTCACCTTGTAGTCATTGCTCACAGGAGACCGATCAACGACAAACTGCTCTAACGGGTCACCAGCGATGATGAACACCCACTCGATCTCCCCACTGACACCCTCATCTAGGTCTTCCACAGTAACAACTGCGTATATGGGGTCGATGTCCAGCCAGGATGGATTGAGTGCCACCACACTCAGAACCGGTGCAAACTCATTGATGCGTTCCACAGTGAGAACAAGTTTGGCTGTGCTACTCACGCCATTGTTACCGTAAAGCTTCATGCCGCGATCCACAGCCTGCACCTCTAGTTCGTAGCGGTTCCGTTCCTCCATGTTGGGTCTGCCTGTGAGGGAGATGACTCCACTGGTCGGGTGGATAGAGAAAAGCTCCACCCTCTCTTTGAAGAAGTAGTAGAACTCACCGTTTGAACCCACATCTGCATCCGTCGCTGTTACCCTTCCCACACTTGCACCCATAGCACTGCTCTCAGGGACAACGATAGAATAGGAAGTCGGAGAGAACAAGGGCCGGAGGTCATTCATATCAAGGACGTTGATGTAAACAGTGGCCCAGGTCTCCAGCCCTCCCATAGTGGATGCCTTCACCGTCAGCGTGTAGTTGTCCTGCACCTCCCGATTCAAGATGGCCGCACTGCCGCTATTTGTCCGGATACGCAGGAAACAGAAGTCTCCCAGAACAAATTCCTCTGCCTGGAAAAGACCCTCGGCGTCTCCAGATGCAATAGAGTATTTCATGTTGGTGGCGCGAGAAGGCCCAAGAACGACTCCCATTTTGACCTCGCTCTTGATGTAGGTCCTAGCTGCAGAATTTTCAAAGATGGAGGCATTGTAGGAGTTCTGAGTGAAAAGGAGCCCTGATGTGGTCCTTGGCTCCTGGGAAAGCTGAGCCTCTCCGGAGGGGAGAAGCAGAAAGAAAGAGAGGAGAAGGACCAGAAGGGAGAAAAGCAGGATCTTGCCACAGAGGTGCGCAATCATTGCCATCCCATCACGCTATCACCCTGAAATCAAAAAGGATATCTGATTACAGATTGAAATCACAAATAGTGTTACAATATATTCAATTTTATTCAATATAAATGCACATCGCATTTCTGTTAGATTGACATGGCAACAAAGAACATTGTGGATTTTGATGACAACAGTGTAAGCTATTGAAATATACAGTACATCATACATTTATTTTCCTGAATGGCACATTACATGTCAAAAAGTGTTCCAAATATTGTTTTTAAATGTGCACACAAATAACAGTGTACATAGTACTATTCAGTATTCAGCAGTGAAAGAAATTGAGCTGATCTGTAACTACAAGTAATACAGAAATGATCATAGATGTTGCCAAGGAAAAGAAATATCTGCATATCTGCTGTGATAGATTTGTTCTCATGTGATCCGTGCATCGACGTTCTTATAATGTTGTGGGACGCACAACTGGGTGACTGGTACACTATTCCGCCATCAATTCCACACACATTATTAGGGGCAATGGGGCATATAGCACGCTACTCTTTAAGTGACCAAACAATGTTGGCGGGGCAGATTATACAGATTATATAAAACATTTGTAAATCCCAAATGTGGTAAACTTTCCATTTTATACATTTGAGCTTTTAATTAAAGCACAACTTTATGCAGCCATTTAGTCATTTTCTATATATCCACATCGTATTAAATTACTAGGATGATCCAACATCGAAGATTCACATTCTTTTATAATACCATTTTTATGGGCTATGCTATTATAATAAGGAAAGATTCGTTTTCATTTCGTCTATGAACTTGTTTGGTGACTGGCCGCAATATCAGAACGCATCTTTCGTTTTGAACAAAGCACACATTCCGACTAACCCACTTTCCATGTCTACCTCGGAGAAAGATAATGCAACTAATTCTTACCTGCGGACGAAGGGGGTGACTGCAGACAGTGTCTTGAATAAAGTGGTGTTGCCTCGTCGGACAGCGCAGCGCTGTGGCATTTCAGATGTTACGGTACAGGCACACTACTGCGCGTTCCGTTTACAGTCGTTCAGCATAGACCATATTGATGTGGCCAGAAGGGGAAGACTGAGGCTATATGACATGCGCGCGTATTTAGATGTTTCCAGTTCATGTTTGTACGCTACATTTACTATGTTACTAATCGGAGCTTCGTAAAAGCGCCAAAACATCGAAAGGTGCCATCTCTTGAAGAGGGGTAACATAGATTTTAGACATGACAGGACTTGTATCAAATGTTACGAATGGATAGAAATATAGGAGGCTAGATCAACTACAGATGACCGACAAAGTTAAAGGACAGCAAGTGCATTGCCTATTTGGCGCAATAGTACTTTTCATGGTGGTGGTGGTAGTGGTAGTGGGAGGGGGGGGGGGCGCTCAAGAGAGGGGGGGCTCCATTTCACCAATGGAAGTTATTTCAGCAACTAAAGAAGACCCGTATTTATCAGCTGTAATATACACATCATAGGCTAGACCACACATTTATACTGCAATTCATCTTTTTGTTCGTGCCGTTCAGTTTTTTCTGCAGTTTTAATTTTCCTCTCACATTTCGGTCTACCACTGCGTCATCACCGTGGGGGTCAAATAGGCGGAGTTCGGGCATAGTTATTGTGTTGGCAGACCTTACTGTATTGGAAACCACGTGTCATGTACCCCGACGCTAAAACGGTGAAATTGGTTACCACAGAGCTTTATCTCATAGTCCGAATGTACATCGGCAAGATTAGCTGTAGCTATAACTTTAGTTCGCTGCTCCGTTTAGCCTAGCCTATTCGGCGTCCCAGTTGACAATGGCAGAATCAGTCGTTAAATCTAACGGTACCAACGGGATGGACCTTAACGTTGAGGTTAAAAAAGATTCAGATGCATGCTGCGGAGTCTGTCGAAAATACACTAGTCGTTGTACTATAACGCAAGAATACAGAAATGAAGTAGTCCAACTTTTACAACTTGCTGGACCTGTGGTATGTAACGTTAGCTCTTATTTTTGCATATCCTTTAGGTCATTTATGTATATATTGATGCCCAGTAAATAAATCATTATTAGCTTCTTTTACATGTGCTCTGCGTTTAATTCACCGTTTACTTGATATTTTCCTCTTGTAGTTTATTTCGCAGTTGATGATCTTTCTGATAAGTTTCGTCAGCACGGTGTTTTGCGGGCACATGGGCAAAACGGAGCTGGCTGGTGTTGCATTAGCAATAGCGGTAAGCAGTCAATAGTCTACTTCGTGTACCTATTGGTCAATCGACGGTAAATGAGTCAGTAGTAGTGATTCTTTCATTATGACTGTGATGTATCACGTGATCTCTTGTGGTCGCACATTAAAACTTTACAAGTTAAATCAAGCGCGGTAGGCAACTGTAGCCCATGTACCAATCGGCATTATTCTGCCCACTTGCAGGCAATGGCCTATATTGAATAAAGCTATTTGTCTTGTTTTTACAGGTGATCAATGTCACAGGCATCTCTATTGGTTCTGGCCTAGCATCAGCCTGTGACACACTCATATCTCAGGTCAGTGTTTACCCATGGAGCCGTAAGGCCACTAAGGGACTGTAAGGATTTTTAAAATGAACTTCTAATTACCTCTTCAAGCAGAACTTGTTCCCAACAATGTAATAGTAAAAACAATTCAAATATTCCAACACAAACTATGACCCATAGCTATGGATCAATCTAAATCAATATGTAGTGTGTGTACCAGACTAACCGTGTGTGTGCTACTCCAGACGTTTGGGGGTGGTAACCTGAAGCGCGTGGGGGTGATTCTGCAGAGGGGGGTTCTGATCCTGCTGCTAGCCTGCTTCCCCTGCTGGGCTCTGCTCATCAACACTGAACCCCTCCTGCTGGCTGTCCGACAGAGCCCAGAGGTGGCCAGGTAACACACACACACTATCGTATGTCTCTCTCTGCACTCACAAATAAACTGGACCTTCATTGTGCTTGTGTTGTCTCTGTGCCTGTTGTCCGCCATTGTGTGTGTGCGTTGTCCGTCTTTGTGCCATCAGACTCTCCCAACTTTACGTGAAAATCTTCATGCCGGCTCTTCCAGTGAGTTCTCTGTAGATATAACTTGGTAACTACAAATCTTTCTTCTTTTTTTATCCATCTGCTCATGCTGTCATTATATCTGTGCTTCAGGCTGCCTTCATGTACCAGCTACAAGGCAGGTATCTACAGAATCAGGTACAGTCTCCGAAGCCATTTTTGGGGGGAAGGTGAGGGTATTTGAAAGTGGTGATGTCTATGTGAACCATGTCTGTTGATAGGGGCGGGGTTGTTTTAAGACAGTGCTGTTCTTTGACCTTGCAGGGTATCATCTGGCCACAGGTCATAACTGGCGCGGCGGGAAACATTCTCAACGCTCTCATCAATTACGTCTTCCTGTTCCAGCTGGATCTGGGCGTGGCGTGAGTGAGCGCACAATTGTCATTGTTAGATCACTGTGGCAAAACTCACACATGATACCATTAGTGTGGAGCAGACCCTCTTCACGTTGGACATCTTGCCTCTAATCTAACACGCCTGATTCTAATACTGCTCTGGCTAAATTATATTAGTTTGAAGACTGTTAGGATGCAGTACATTAGCTTAACAGGAACAGAGTTAGACAGTCTTGATAGAGTTTATCCAGATGCCCCACTCAGTGATGCAAGGTCAGTGTCAAGTCCCATCCTTGAAGAAATGGTCTCATCCACCATGTATGGTTAAAAAATGTTGTAGACACAATTAAACAGTGTAACCAGAGAAGAGAAATCTCCATACATTCCAAGCCTAATTTCATTTTGGCAATGAGAGATGTATGTCATCTACCCTGTGTTTCTCAATGGGTGGGTCCTGACCCAAAAGTGGGTGGCAAGCTGATGTGGAGAGGGATGCGGACGCCTGCTTCAGCTCTGTCAAAAATAAAAACTTTTATTTTTATATAAGTTACATTAATGATAGGCTACGTTCACGTTTTGAAAGGTGGGCAGGCTCACACTGTGCAGCTCAGAGTGTGATTGATATTGTGGATTACTGCATTCATTGCTTTGTGACAGAAATTATAATGGTTTCGAAATTTAATTATTCTTGGGGTTGTGACTTGGGTTGTGATCAAGGACGCATGAGGGTCCTGAGGTTAAATCAGTGGACAACCGCTGATCTAGACCATACAGTCTCCCATGTGGTCTACTGCATGCAGTGGGCTAAACTCACAGACAGTCATTTTTTACACTGAGCATGACCATGAACTGTCTTTCTGCTCCATTACCTCCTGACTACAGTGGATCGGCAGCTGCAAACTCCATCTCCCAGTACTCCCTAGCGGTGCTCCTCTATATATACATCATCTATAAAGGGCTGCACAAGGCCACATGGGATGGTGAGTACTTTTTCAGGGAGGGGGAGGCTTTTTAGAAGGATATGAGTATAGTTATAGTATATTTACTGTAGAGTATAGTTTGTTTTCCTTCATTCTGAAATGGCTACCATTCTATTTCGCTGAACTGCTAAGGGTCCTTGCTATTTGCTGACGTAGCATTTACCACACATTTAAATGACAATGTTTCCAAATCTTTTGCGATTTATTGTATATAAGTCGGGAGAAGGATATACCTTTAAGTGAAGCCGATCTCCAATTCTATTTTGAGATATTTTGGTTGAACACAGTTTGGGCTCCAGTCCACCCTGCTCTGTCTTTGGGTTACGGTGAACTTACGGCTTGTGTTGTACTGCCCAGTACTGGACAGTACATTCGAGGGGTCCAGTTACCCTACCCACTATCCTAGAGAGTAATATTTGACTATGTTCTACTGGGTCATGATGTAAGGCAGGTGTTGAGGAAAGCTTACCAAGGAGGACATGACACAGTATTTCTTATGCTCCTCAATTCACACACGAAAGGGTACCACAATGTTTGTAGCTAGATCTAGAACTGTAGACTGAACCAATTCATGTTGAGTTAGGAGCAGTTGGGTTTGTAGCCTGGCTAAAACAAGTCCGATAGCACCACAATAACACCCCTTGTCAGCGTGTCTTTGTATTGTTACCACATTACGCATGTTGTGTTTCTGCGCACCAGGCTGGTCACATGACTGTTTGCAGGAGTGGGGTGCCTTCATCATGCTGGCCATCCCCAGCATGCTTATGCTCTGTCTGGAGTGGTGGACCTATGAGATCGGAGGTTTCCTAGCAGGTCAGGTTCTCCTACGCCAATCACATCCATCCAGGACAATCCACTAAAGTCCCTACAGGAAGCAGCCCTGGAAAGAGAATTAGTTGAAATGCCAAATTCTTCTTCATTTTCCCTCAGGGCTGATCAGCGAGGTCGAACTTGGGGCACAGTCAGTGGTGTACGAACTGGCCACCATTGCGTACATGGTAAGACCCTTCAGATAGGCATACCGCCTCGCCAGCAGGGGATCACATCAGCCAATCGCGACTGACCTCGCCAGCGTGTTTCGTCTGGTTACGAACTACCTTTTCCATGATGATCTTGCCTGCCTTGCCTCCTTTAGTTACCCCTGGGCTTTTCCGTAGCGGCCAGCGTGAGAGTGGGCAACGCTCTTGGAGCCGGGGATATGGAGCAGGCCAAGCTTTCCGGCAAGGTGTCCATCATCTGTGCATGTACGAAACCAAGGCTACCCCCTCCCCTTCCCTCCCTCCCTCCCTCCGCCAGCCTCGCCACCCTTAAACATCAGGTCCCACCTTGGATGTTGACCAGAACCTGTCACACTCCTTCTCTTAAACCATAAAATGGACACCCTATATGTTCTGTGAATTTGGCTGTGGAGACCTTAGCTGAAATTGAAATGACTTAGTGCGTGGTGCCTATAGCACCCACACAATCGTAGATCTGGTTAAGATGGTCATTTTACACATTATATTTATTGAGTAGATGCTTTTACCCAAAGCTGCAAACAGTTAGTATGCTGATTAACTGTATTTTACAGTATAGGTTAGTGCCAAGGAGCAGTGTAATTTCGTTGGACACGTGCAACAATAGCAATCAACTGCAATATAACATTATTCAGACCATAGGACAGTACAACAAAACAGAATAAGATATCAAGTGCAACATTGTTTGTAGGTGCAGGCTGTTAACAAGGCAATGCTACAACAAAATTTGAAATACATCGAAACATTGAAAAACGTAGTAACCAGAAATATGATTAAGTGTAGTTTGAGGTGCCTTTGAGTCAAGTGATAAGTTGTTAGCCCAGGTAGAGTGTGGAGAAGTTCAACTCCGCCAAGCCATCCTAATAATGTTAGTGTGGACGTTGTTTTCTTCAAAACATGCCTTCTTCCTAACTCTACCTGAATAACTGAAATTTTTTCCTTTCCTCTACCCTATGAAGTTATTGTTTCCCTCTTTGTTGGCGGCATACTTGGAGGGATGAAAGACGTCATTGCATACATCTTCACCACAGACCTGTGAGTAAAGTTCCAAATCAAGACAAACGACAAACTTAGACACATGTATTTGTCTATTATTTTTTCCAACTAATGTCACAGAGCGCTTCAAATACACCCTTAAATCTGCCCCCTCAACCAACCTAAACCCTTCAAGGTAGACAAAAAAAGAAAGACAAAAAAAAAAACTCCCATAAAAGCTCACTAGAGGAGAAGAAATGGACGACACCTTGGTAGGAGTCAGTGAGGGATCCCCTCCTCCAGAGCCAGTTGGTGAAAGAGTAATACAGTGATACAGTAGGGAAGATTCAGCTGAATCACCACAGTAAGAAGAAACTATAACTTATCAACTTTCTAGCTCTGCAACAGCAAGACATGCGTACATAATAGGCATGAATCCATCATGTATTAACCTGGCTGTATTAACCATTGTCTTCAGACAATGAACCATGACCCCGATCTGACAAGTGGGGTGTAACCACACACACACATCTCTAGTCCAGGGGTGCAAATTTAATTTAAACTGGTCCATTGACTAGCTTCTTCTCCCCCCTAAGACCCAAACCATCACCAAATCAGGGTGCTGGTGTTTCTGGTTGAATGGGAAGTTACATTTATACTCTGTATGACTCGACACAGCTCTCAAGTCTGCAGAAAACCTCCCTGAGTATGCCTAGTCAATTCATTTGACATAACGGGCAAGATATTCCATGGTACACAGCGTGAGAAATAAAAGGTGTGACATGTGAGGTGTGAACTGGTTGAAATGCACTGTGAGACTTGAGAGCCCTGTGTCTAACATGCAATATGATATGGGTGTAATTCTTGTTTATGTATGCCCTATAGCTAATAAACAAAGTGCTGACACTCGCTGCAGGAAGGAGAAAGGGAGATTTGCCTGTCCACTCTTTTCTGTGTCGACTTTTCCCGACTGGAGCACAAAATTCCACAACTTCTCTCACTTCCCCTTTTGGTTCCTCAATGGAACAAGGACGAGGTCTTAGTTTACTACCTTATTTACTAACTTGTTTTATTTCTGAACTCAAGTGTTTATTCAGTGCACATAAGGGGATTGCGTCCAACGTAGTTGTACAATGTACAATAGCAATCAAGATATTCATTAGTAAGCTTTTGCTTTGATTGTCCGAATATTGTGAAGTGATTTAAATGCGTCATTTAAATCACTTCACAATATTCGGACAATCAAAGCAAAAGCTTACTTTTACCAGGTTACTTATGTGATTGGACAACACAATGCATTCTGGAGGGCTGGCTGGACGCTGAGCCAGCGCAGCATGTTTTCATTGAAAATAACATTTGCTTCATCGGTATGTCATTGAACTATTTCTCCCTATTTATGAGAAATGTGTCATGGTTGAGACAGAACTGGGCCGAGATCATCCAGTTGCACACCTCTGCCCTAGTCCTGCACACTTTCTCGTTAATCAATTATTCGATAATTTCATAATTTTGAAAAGATTGCTCTTTTCGTTCGACTCAGGTTGCCTTCGCAACCAGAATGTGTTTTTAATGGACAAGAGTGGATCAGTCACCAACCACCATGTATGGAACCCGGTCAATATGGCGTCCGTAGGTGTAAGAGTCGGCAATGTTGAATCAACAATGTGTTTATGTACTCTTTTCTTTTTGTTTTCCTCCAGAGAAATCATTAACAGGGTGGCCGACGTTATGTTGCTGTACGCGTTCTTTCATCTCGGCGATGCCTTAGCGGTGAGGAATGCGTGTGCCTGCATGCGTGTTGCTCTTTTTTGGGGCTGGTGTTCATCTACGTTCTTGTGTCTGTAGGCTGTCACGGGCGGGATTGTGAGGGGAGCAGGGAGGCAGAGTATCGGGGCCTTGTGCAACTTGGTGGGCTACTACTTCATAGGCCTCCCCATTGGGGTGTCCCTGATGTTTGCCAACCGCATGGGCATTGTCGGTGAGCAAAGCACCTCTGAGTTGCAAGGTGACTGATATTTTGGGCGCAAGAGTGCTTCTATTCCTTTTACTGTGCCTCTCTTTCTGCTGCTTGTAGGCTTGTGGTCGGGCTTGTTTGTTTGTGTGTTCATCCAGAACACGTTCTTCCTTATACTCCTATGGAAACTCGACTGGAAGAAGGCCACTGATGAGGTAAGCAACACGGCTAATTTATCGTGGTCCATTTGATAACATTAGCTTGCTTAAAAAAATCATAAACTACCTGTTTTGAGACCATAAGCCATAATGTATTGGACGAGCTGTATGTGCAACTATCACTTGAAGCATACATATGTTGACAATGTTTGCTGCAGACAGACCAACTCACTTCAACGTGTGGTTACTAATCAACTCCCTCTTGAGGTCTTCTTAACTGGTCTTTGTGTGTGTCTGTCTGCAGGCTCTGGTGAGGGCAGGAGTTAACATATCTGAGAAGAAAGAGGACACATTTGCTATGGAAAAGAAAGGTGCAATTCATTTCTGCTTGTTAGTTCTCCTGGCAACACTCCTTTTAAAGCAGTTTAGAACTCTTTGTACAGTAGAAGGATCTCCTGACCGATTGTTACAAGATTGTTGAGACGGGAAACCCATTTCATTCATACAGTAACCACAAGCACCTTTAAAAAATTCCAAACCAGACAAAGTTCATACCTCAAACCCCACAAATCTGGAAGTGATTGTTTTTAGAAGATAATTTTATCGTGAAAATGTGTAGATTTCAACGGTGCTGTCATTTGTTCATTCTAAAGTTTTGCTTTTTTACACACTCCCCCCCCCCCTTTCCAGGCTCATCCAACTCTCTGTCCCTCGGCCCAGGTGACCTGGTCTCAGCCAAGGAGAACGCGGAGGGCCCGGTCTTCGAGCGGGGGGAGAGGGTGGTCACCATCGTGGGGGCGGTGCTGTCGGGCAGGCAGCTGGTCGTGCGGCGCGGCCTGGCTGTGCTTCTCATGCTCCTCATCCTCGCCGCTGGGATCCTTATCAGTGAGGCGCTCATCAGGCTTCTCGGCTGACCCCTGAGGCTCCCCGTTGCCGCCCACCATCGATACCCCGTGCCCCACCTCTACTTGGCGCTGCCCAAACTGGTTCTGCAAAACAGAACAGACAGCCCTAGACTGGCTTCAGTCCACAAGGTCTTCCAACTAGAATTGTCAGTGTTCTCATTATTATCATCGTAATCATCCCAAATAGTTGTAAGAGGGATTTAGGTTGCCTCACAACATCATGTACTGCTTAATAGTCAGTTATTGGCAAAGATGAATGTATTTATTTTTAAAAAGATGATTATTTCTACACACTGATGTACTGTAGGACAAACCAAAGATCTCAATGCACTTTGGCTATGCGTAATCATGCATTATCTTTTATCTTCTGTCAACTACGCACTCAAGGACTGGAGCTCAAACTAAAGATGTCAAGTGCAGTTCCGATGTATAATCGTGCACACTTTGGAGACTGATCGCTCCTAGTTACCAGTGAGATAATATGCTAACAATGTAGCTGTGGAGATTTGGGCTGTATCCTCTGTCCTGCTGTCAGATATGCCCTCTCAGAACTGCCAAAATGAATAATAATAATAATAATAATGATATGATGGTAATTATTAACAGTAAGAATCATATTGTGAAATGAATCACAACAAATGCTGGCATTGCAAAGCCTTTTAAGATGCTTGTGCCAAACCACTATTTTAACCTAATGAGATGTCATAGCTAAGTCGGTGTCATAGCTTTTTTCTTATTGCTGTGAAGCCCAATGACTGGAGAAGGGAACTAGAGTATGGATAGACATTTGTTCATTATCCTTCCACTGAATTTCTCTGGCTGTGGACCAATGCTTCAAGGAAGCACTCTACTGCCCCTGTTTTCCGACACACTAAAGCCACTTTAGAGAGGGATGAATGTGAAAAGCATGTAGATGTGGAGCTGGTTCTCTGATGTGAGAAATCTATTCATTTAATAAACACAATTGAACTCAGCACATATGTGTATGTGGTAACATCATCGTCTTAATTAAGGTTTGAATTAAACTGAACACAAGCATTTATGTTCTAAATGACCAGTCTTCCATCAACGGCGACTGTCGCTGTCTCTGTTGAACTTGTTCCTACTATACAAACTGCGATTATTGAGCATGAAAATAAACACTTAGGTCAAAATGTATGTAGTACAAATTGTTTATTGATTCATACTGTACCATCACACTATAATGTAGGTCAGTTTAGGAACATTTAATTGCTCACGTTTGACTTTTGGTGGGCTAAGACAGCCCTACTATTTCCACCTAAAAGTAGTGCAACATCTACAGCTGAGACACTCAGTCTTACAAAGTACAAATTCACATTTTACATGTCACGCTTGTACAGTACAAATAAGGTATTTGATCAGACATTTACAGTTCATGAAATCAACATTTTGTTTCAACTAAACTTTGTGATAATGAATCATGGCAAATCATGAACAACGTAAGGAAAAGTGATCCAGACTACCCACACCCTCCGCAAGACAGTAGGAGGGAAAATGTAATGACCAGTGAAAACCAATCAGAAATGAGTAATTGGGGAGTTGAATTGAGAAGGTAACCTTCCAGTCTTTCAAAGTCTGCTGCCCGCCCACCTTTCTATCTTTCGCTCCGTGTGTCTACTATGTAAATCCCACCAGGCGAGTCATGTCTCACGCCCTCCATCTACGCACCTCCTCCCACCTTCCCGGTTGTAGTGCAGCCCCTCAGGGGTTTAGGCGGGGCGAGGTCAGTTCGAGCCAGGGGGCTGATGTCGGGGTGGAGGAGTAGTTGGCCCAGTCCGGTAAGGTCAGGTTACTCCTGCTCCGCATGGAAGGCTCAGGAGGGGGGCATGTCAGGTGGACAATGACCCCTGCGGCCAGGATAACCAACATCACCAGCAGGGTGAGACCTCTCCGCAGCACCAGCTGGGAGAGGGACAGCTCAGTTTTAGCCTGGATTCCGGGGCCCTTGCCCCCTCCCTCTGCCTCCCCGTCGCATACCCTTGGCCCTTTGCTGAGGCCATCGGCCCTCAGCGTCTCCTTCTCCCCGGGACCCTGTTCCTGGGTGCCAACTGGGGTGTGGCCAGCTGGTTTGAGAGCCTCACCATCTAACTGGGTCTGCAAGGAGAGATGCAAACAATTATCCAGCAGGAACCGGCATTCAGTGTGGTCTGAACACCACCATCAAACACGTCATTGTAAAATACACACACGCAAACACAATCCTCACTCTCACACACCTCTAGATGTAAACATTTACCGTATCAGAGTTGAGAGTGGACCGTGGACTTTCGGACGCCTCTTGAATAAACGTGTCAATCAAAGGATGTCCAATAGGAGCTTTCGACGGCATAATTGTGACTGGCCTAGCCTTTCCAGCTCGCTTTTGGGCCTGCAGAGACATCATGTCACTGACAATTACATCAGGGGCAGTCTTAATTACCACCGCCCGTATCCCACGCCACCCTACACACAATGACTCTTAGAGTTCAAATCAGTCATGCATTTCACCCAGAGTGTACCGTCCCGTTCTGGAGTTCTGTCCCAATTAATAGTTGACGTTTGCCCGGTTAAACATTCCTGTGTGACTAGGTGAGAGTGTGATGGGGTTGAGTGCACTTGTCAGTGAACATCTTCACCATCCACTGTACCTCCTCTGTGACTTTCTGCCAGTTGAGTTTGATGATGAGGATGGTGAAAAACATCGTCTGGATCACAATGCAGATAGACAGCCCAGACCAAAACCCTGAGAGAGGGGGAGAAACATGCAGAAAGAGATGGAGTGAGAGGGAAAGATGGACTCCGTTCAACTTGAACGCAAGAAATAGAGGAAGGTAGAGCACAGAGCAGATGGAGGGATGGCCCAGGGACTCCTCACCGAATATCCGGAGGTTGGCAGCAAACATCAGTGCGGTCCCTACAGGCAGGCCGATGCAGTAATACGTCAACAGGTTCATCAAGGCAGCTATCTTTTGTTTCCCAGCACCCACCATGATCCCTGTGCACACACACTGACAGACACACCAAGGAAGACGCTCAATTGCTTATACAGTCTCTGATACAGGATATCCTGCCAGTTCAAACAAGGTTACGGATCAGATGTTTCCTCTCAAGGCAGCTCACCACGACAGCATCAAAGAACTGTGTGAACGCATACAGGGTGAGATTTTTGGACACTAACTCCACAATGGTCCTGCAGAGAACATGGCAAGAAAACAACAAATTAAGAGGTTTTTGGGGGGGTTTCTTCGCTGCAGGATTCAGAACTACATGCTAGTCTGTCGCAATGATGGTGTTACTCACTGATCAGTGGTAAAGATGCCACCCAGCACTGACTTGGAGCCAAAGATCCCCACCCCCTGGAATAGGGCCAGCAAACCTGCAGTAGAAACACATGGCTGTTGGTGTGAGTGTATCTGTTTACACGCTGCATGAATGAATCTCATGAGTATCTACTTGGATAGGTTGTGTGTGTGTTTCATGTATTGTGACAACCACAAAGAGTCTAGGGGTTGAGACACGCATGCTTTTGGAGAATGGTCAGTGGAAAGCAGTTTTAATCTCATGTCATTGTTTTGTAAAAAAAAAAAATCAGAAGGCAAAATGAGATATATATATTTAAAAAACAACTGGAGTCTACTTCTTTGAAAAAGCGAAATCTTCTTTCTTTGAAGCCCCTCTTCGATCTCTTTTCTTCCAGCTCTAATTGTGCTGCTCGTCTGGAAAATATCTTCACGTATCGTCCATGAGTGGGAGTTGTGTCACTTTTCGAAGTCTTCTAACATAGAGTTGTTTTTCAAGAGTCTACTTGCTCTTCGTGTGCTCAGACCTGGGCTTAGAAGAAAACTCAAGATATCCCAATGTAACCTTGCAGCAAGTGTCTCATCTGGACAGTGGATACACGCTGCCACGTCCCTGGCCAGGCTGATGTTTCACTTTAAAGTTAAAGACTACGACCCTTGGCGAATCTCATACCCAGGGTCAGGTGTGTACTCTATCTTCAACTTGTACCTAAGTATCTGGGACACGGGCACCAGTACAACCCATCTGATGAGCAAAAAGCCATCTGATCTGGGCTCTAGGGACACCTGCCAGGACCGTTTGACTGATCTAAAGTCTGCTCAAATCAACAGTGGTGCCAGCAAGTGTGGTACCAGAGCTACACAAATTGATCAGTGACCACGGAGGGAAGTGCCCAGTTGGGTATGTCCCTATGGATGCAGAATACTGGAATGCTGAAAGTCTCCAAAAGCCATTTAAGAGAGGAGGAGGGTGATCTATGAGGGTGTGAGTGTCATGGTGACCCACTCAGGTGACCAGATGGAAGTTGGAAAAGGTAGAGGGACCCAGCAGGTGGCGAACAGGCCGTGTCCTGTTGCTTGTTTGCATTCGTAGAACATGAGGCAAAACGAGATGCATTAATTGCTACATGTGCTCACGCCAATGTGTCAACTCATATCGTTCGTGTCTTTGAAGCCTTGTTGGTTTGGTTTTTGTCGATCACCGTGCTTGACTGACCAGCTCCGGCTTTGCTGCTCTTGTGAGAAAGTCATTCATGGGAAGCATCTGAATACATTGCCTCTGACCTGGCCATAAGGGGACATGCTTAAGACCCTCTGTTGATGTCACAGTATGTGTGCTTGATGGCATGGGGGTATTTGGGTGTTTATTATGTGTCTTCTACTGTAGTATGTGTGTAGCATGTTCGTGTGAATTGGCATGTGTTGGTGTCTGACCTGACAGACCCAACGCCACCTTGCATGTCAGGATGGCCTTGGACGTGTCCCCCGCACCCAAGGCGTTCCCCACTCGCACGCAGGTGGCCGCTTGGATGCCCAGAGGGAACTGTCGTGGAAAATAAAATGCCTCCATTAGCGCCAAAACACGGCAGATACTGTTTGGGAGGAAAAAAGGGGTGGCAAGACAAGGAAAAATAGAGGCAGATCATGGTCTCACCATGTAGGTGAGAGTTGCCAGTTCCATGAAGACGTGCTGGGCTCCGAGATCCACCTCCCCTAATATCCCTGCGGAGGGAAACAGGAGATGAGGATGGGGGTGGGAGGGAGGGAGGGATAAATGCAAAGAGAAAGAAAGAGAAACCAGGCATGGTGAGGGGGTCATCGTGTCAAGGTGTACGATGAAAAATAAACAAGTCATTGCGTGCAGACACACGCACATAAACACGCACAAACGCATGCAGATACTAACCGGAAAGGAGAGTCCCAATATCCCAGATCCACCATTCAAAGTAGACCATGAGTGTGCTGGGAATAGCCAGATGCATATAAGAGCCCCATTCTTGCAGACTGTCAGTGGACCAGCCTATGTCACCCAGAGTTAAACACACGTGTAAAAAGTAGCATCTTTCGATTTACAACTAAGACCACACTCATCTGTAGGGGGAGACAAAGTTCTATTTTACCAGCATACTGTATGGGTCGATTGAACTGGTGTTAGGCTGGAATGGCATGTGTGTGTGTTTCACCTCCCCACGTGTCTTTGTGGAGCCTTCTCCAGTAGATGTAGGCATACAGTAGAAGACAGCTGTAGATCTGACACAAGCTATTGGCTATGGCTGAGCCCCTACAAAGAAGTCCAGGGTGAGTACACTGTGAGTACACCGTTCTGCTGATACACAGGTGAATTGTAAATACATGTTATACAATATTCCTATGGTACTACAGATACACTACTGTGTTATTTACAAGACGGTTCTACGGTTACTGTAAGATGGTATTACCATCGTGTTGCGATAACAGTACACTGGTACTACAGTTTCAGTATTGTGGTTTGGCGGTTGCAGTATGGACAGATGAAATAGGCGCAGAAGAGCACACTTACAGGACTCCCATATCCAGGCTGAATATCAAGATGTAGTTGACACCCACATTGATGATGTTGGCAAGGATCGCTGTGTACATCTGGGGCCGGATGATTCCCTGGAACACAGCCAGACACCAAGGCCAACATCAGGCACCTTCTCAGGGCCACTCACATCCGGCCATCCATTTCAAGTGACTGAACACGCCACCCACGGGCAAGTTGCATGTGAACTGATACCTGGTTCTGGAGGTAGGATGACTGGAGCTGGTGGAGGAACATAGCCTGGGACACAGAGAGACAGTGGAGGGGGGGAGCACATTGGTCAGGAGTGGAGGTTAAAGTAGGACTCACTGCCTGTGCATCAACTCTACAGTCTCCTTTATACAAAAAATTAATAACTGTCAGAATCTCAGGGAACTCCCTCGCCTGCATGTTTGAGATGTCTCCCTCTTCCGACACGTTCAAACGAACGCCTGAACGCCTGAATGCAACCCATTTGTTTGAATCAGGTGCATTGGAGCAGGGAAATATTCTAAACCATGCAGGGAAAGTGGCTACCCAGAACCCAAGTTATATTCAAATATGATATGCTGGCGCAATCATCAAGATCCAGACAGTATATTCAGGTTTCAGGCAGAACATTGACAAGTCAGACAGAATACTGGATACCACGGACAAAACTCATACATAACTGTAACTCTAACAGATTCCAGATCTCAGGCAGAGAATACAGGAGCTTCAGAGAGAATGAGAGAACACAGACTCCCAAGAGAACAGGCAGAGTTGGAAAGTGAGACAGTCTGGAACGCAAGTGAAGGCATTCAGATGAGAACAAGCACTTATTCTGAGGACGTGGTTCTGAGGAGTCGTTACTCACCGGCACGGCAGGTAGGAACAAAGTCACATAGAGATGCGCCACCCTAAGACAAGGACATACATGGGGAACACACGTGGTAGCTTAATATATTTTGGGGGGATTGCCCAAGTGTGTGCATGCATTTATGTGTGCATTTGCCTCGTGGACAGGGTTTGGTAGGTGGGATGTCTATCTGTTCATTTTGGGAAGGGGGGGGGGATAACGTTCTTATTGGAGTTGTGACGGCTGTTACTGTCAGTACTGTTCTCATTGTGGCAGTTACTTGTTTATTGTGATGTTTGAGCTGTAGTGGCCCCTACCTGGCCACCTCCTCCTCTTGTTTCAGGAGCAGCAGCAGGTGGTGCGTGTTGATAAGCAGAGCCCAGCATGGCAGACAGAACAACAGCAGGATCAGAACCCCCCTCTGCAGGATCACCCCCACACGCCTCAAGTTCTTGCTGCCGAAGGTCTAATAACAGATGCGCACACACACACACCAGCTAAAGACTACAACTATGACACACAACCCACAGGTGCAACTGAAATATTTGTACGGATGTACTTGCATACGTGACTGCGCACCTGAGAGATCAGCGTGTCACAAGCCAAGGACAGGCCATAGCCTGTCGCTGTTGTGGAAATGTCGATGATCTGAGGGATGACAAACCGGAGCAGGCCCCAAATGGTAATTTCATGCCGATTGATCATCTCCATTCAAAGCCAGAGCATCATTGCAAATGACGTAATTGAGAGGGGTACTTACCATGTTGGACAGCGCAAGGCCGGCAAGCTCTGCGTTGCCGATGTGACCGCAGAATATGGTTATGACAAACGGCATGAGGAGGTTCAAGATTCGAGACACCACCTATGGTAGACAGACATACAGGTAGATAGACACAGGCAGGGAAGGGGAATGGACAGACATGTCAACATGCAAGCACAAAGGTAAAGGCTCAAATGACAACACATGTATCCAGTCATAGTCTTCATTAGGACTGCACAGCCTTTGGACTCACCCCCGCCACTTCTATTGTGATCAACTCGACTAGAGGAATGTAAATGATAACAGGCATGCAGCTGTGTAAACGAACTACTCTATCCTGGCCCTGTCATGTTACACTGGGCCACATGTGCTCACTGAGCATTCAGCACAGCATGCAGTGCGACTGTCTGGTATTCTTAATCTGAAAGGATAGGTCTGTGACACGATGAGACAGAGGTACGGTTTCCACAGTAATTGTACAACGGCAGTGCCAGTGGTTGCTTTGCTCATCACCTTGATTGACTCCACTTTCTTGCCCTGCGCAGACTCCCCCCCCCCCTTTCTGCGCTGTTCCCTTCCATCACTCTGCATCTGGTTCTGACTCGGCGCTCCTTCCCTGTCTTTCTTTCTCTTCGGCCGTCTCTCTGATTGTCGACCCTCTCTCTTCCTCTCTCCATCTTTCCCTCGCTGTCTGTCTGTCTCTCCCTCCAGCTCTCCCCGCCCCATTCCCCCACTCCCCCTCACCAGTGGGCCTGTGAGCCTTAGGACGTGGTAGAGCTCCTCTCTGTAGGTCAGGGGGATCCAGCGCCTCAAACACGCGCAGCAGAAAAGTTTGGAGCTCACGGCCGCCACCTCGCCGTCCTCTACTTCAGCTCCAGCTGACCTGCCAACCGCCGCTGTGGCAACTTGCCCTGCACCCAGCAACGGGCCCACGGACTCTGGGACCCCCGACTTTTCCATTCAGCAGAGAGAAAGACAGGGAGAGAGGGAGAGGGGACGAAGGGACAGAGAAAGAGGGATTATGCCCTAGCATGGGACAACCAGTTCATAGAGGCAGGCTTAGGGAAAACAAGGAAAACACACCTCCTCTGAATTAATGATTAAAGAGCCTACAAACTCTCAGAGGAGGGAGTTGGAGACAGGGAGAATAAAGCAGAGGGAGAGAAGAAAAGAGAAGGAGAGAGGGAGTGTGTAGGGGGGACGAGCAAGCTCTGTATTTGTCACTTTAAGGGACGGAGCAGGGTTGACCAGTGCTGAGAGAGGCCCGGCAGTTGACTCTCTCTTTTTGTATTCAGCACACTACGTTGTTTGTTGAACAAGTGTTCCTCTGTATGTGTACATGGATGTGTGCGCTACACCCATTTGTGTGCACATGGATTTGTGAAAGTGTCTTGCAGTCTTACTGTAATCTGATGAGGAATGTTTGTGAGTACACACACACAAGCTCGGAACAGTATGGAGATCGTTAATAACTGACTAGGAACGTTGCAGAGTTACAGTGTGTGTGTGTGTGTATTTGTGTTGATTCTGTGTATCATTGTATATGTGCCTTTTTGTGTGAGGGTGTGTTAAATATTTAGGGCCTACTCTTCACTCGAATGCACTTTGACCTTTGGCCTCACAAAGGCCATAATATCAGAGACACTTGCACAACTGGCATGTGTCTATCATGTCAAGTCTAGAAGGAATAAATGACGAAGCCCGACACACAAAAACACAAACACACACACAATCAAACAGATATCAACATATAACCTGTTGATGAAGGCTGCTCAAAAAAGATGGGATTTAAGTCCCAAACAAGTCAGTCTGGGTTTAAGATATTTCATCAATGCCAATGCTACTTCACACAATCTGACTAATTTAAGTAAGATTCTCATAGTCAAGATACTTGCATGAGCACCATATTCTTAAGCAGCATGAGAGCAAAACACAATGTTCAATGGCCACGTGAATTCTCACCAAAAGAACGTTTCCTTTAAACCGCTTACGGTTGGAGGAAAATGACAGCCACAGTTGAAATGAAGAATAGGCTAAGTAGGTTGAGGTCCTTTTTTACAGAGCTTTACATCATTGATGACAAAAACCACAGTGAATCCCGATTGTATTCACCATGCTTTTTGCCATGTTATGTTAGAGTCCCATTCCAAAATGCATTACATTCCCTCTCAATTCTACCCACAATAAACCCATAATGATACTGTGGATTTTCTTTGTGCAAATCAATAAAGAATAACACATCTCATGTATGTAAGTATTCACAATCTTAGCTCACATGGAGCTCAGCTGCATCCTGTTTCCACTGGTCATGCTTGAGATGTTTTAACAACTAGATTGAAGTCCACCTATGGTACATTCAGTTAATTGGACATGCTTTGGAAAGGCCCGCAGCTGGCTTAACAAGGTCCCACAGGTGATAGTGTACATCAGAGCACAAAGTAAGCTATGAAGTCCAAGATGTCTGTAGACCTACGAGACGGAAGTGTATTGTACAGATCTGGGAAAGGGTACAGAAATATTTCTGCAGCATTTAAGGTGTCAGTGAGTACAGTGGCCTCTATCATCCCCAAATAAAGGAAGAGTGAAAACACTAGGGCTCTCCGTAGAGTGGACCCCCCCCTCTCCCTAACAGGGTGATCGGGGGAGTGGTTCCATACTCAGGGATGTGACCAACAACCTGCTGGTCACTCTGACAGACCAGTATTTCGCTGTGAAGAGAGGAGAAGCTCCCATAAGAACATCTCTGCAGCGCTCCACCAATCAGGCCTGTATGGTGCAGTGGCCAGACATAAGCCGCTCCTCAGTAAAATCCTATAAATGAGTCTAATTGACACAAGCCTGGTTTTGTCGATCAACTCATTTAATGGAAGAGGCCATTGGAGATTTCTATTTCAGGCTGGAACCAACACCAGTGGTGTAACAAGAACAGACTCTGAGGGGGATGTAAGCACAGAGGGTTTATTTGATCACAGGGCAGTCAAGGTCCAAATAGAGATCAGTAACCAAGCAGACAGGGCTATATAGATAATCCAAAAGCTTTGTCAACGTTACAGGAAATGGTTGTAATTACAGGCAAAAAGGCAAAGTAGGTAAACCTAAACAGTTAGGAGGATCAGGCATAAGGTTGAAAAAGACACAGACCAGAGTGTTTAAACCCTCGGACTGACCCAAGGAAAGAGCCAGGCTTTCAACAAAAAAAGGATCACAGGGCTTTAAATAGCAAACATGGATCGATAAAAAGGGATGACAAGCAACAGGTGAAACCGATGATGACCCAGTTAAAACTCTGGAGAGGCAAAGCACGCCGTAAACATAGGTGTGACAAGAAAGGTCCGTCTTCTGACATGGGCATATCTATCCAATGACATCGAACACTTGGTCACTTCTATGGTGACTTGTACAAGACTGAAAAGCACTTTAAACTGCACAACAGCATTAGAGTCGAGACATTACCATTGTAGATTGTGCTTTATTGTGCTTTACTGAATATGTTTTACCTGCTAGTATTGTCAACGCTACACCTTACCCCCTACCGACATGACATTGTCCCCACGGTCAAGCGCAATTGTGCAAGAAAAGCTATTGATTTGAAGGGGGTTGGGTGTGTTAGTGAGAGGTTGAGTGAAAAAGGTGTCCTATCTTATACCTCTTCTCCTCAAGTGTATGGCAACCACAACTAACCTTTGGTCCCATTTGTGTTATCACTCAAATGCATGTGATTGGAAGGGAGTAAAAATACAAATAATAAGACTTTAAAAAGCCTCAAGCTCACACAACAAAGACAGCTTAATACTAGAAAACACACCTGAGTATCTATTAGAAGATGTTCAGGGTTGTTGAGTGTTTCAGAACAGTGAAGAGTTTACTATAGACATGTTCACAATAGTGTACATTTTGAGTCTTCAATTTTGCACATTTCAGGATGAACGAGTTCTCAAGGTCTTAGAGCAGTCTGCAGACTGTTTAGGTTGTTGTGTTCAGGATTGGTGTAGAGGGTTCGGGACCTTAACTGCATAGATGTGATGGCTGTGGAAGCCTGGATTCCCTGGAAGTCACTTGTTGACAAAGGGCATCCATATCGGCTGGTACTGTAGCTGCACCAATGCTGCTCTCTAATGGCAAAAGAGAAGAAGTGTATGCTTGAGGAATCTGAAATACATGCAGTACAGTACGGAAACGGACCAACACTAACATAGCCGGGCACACTCATCCAAACACAATCTGAACAGTAGATGACACCTAACCCCACCCTGTGATCATAGAACACATAATCTGATGGTTTAAATAAGGAGACAAGACTTCTGAGATCCAAATCATGCCGAGATTTGGTAATTATATGGACTCTCAATTCCAAACAGAAACACTGTCTACTCTTTAGCTTGAGGACAAGTGCTAGAAAAACCCAGGTACAAACTATCACACAGCCCCATCACAAAGAGCCAAATAATATTAACAAATACATTCACAAAATATACACAAAATTACAAACACGGTAAATCAAATGACATACATCAAGCACGTTGTATTTATGGAAACGGAGAGCATCTCCGTCACTGACCCTGACCTTGTCTACTGTTGCAATTTCTCCTTTTACTTCTTCTAACAGACCCTTCCCAGACTCCAACATCCTCTCTGCCAAACACAACAAATTCATGATCTCCCTTCAAAAAATAAGACTCATTTTTTACTTCCCATTTTTACTTATTTAAATTCTTTACATTTCATGAACATCTACTGAAAATGTAAACACAAATGTCATTATTCACTTCCCCAGCAATAAAAACAAACTCAAATGACAGAATTTTTAGTACCACAATAACAAGACACAATAAGACAGTCCTTCTCTGCCCATATTTACACAACTCAAAGTGTCACTGAACCAACTGAGGAAGGCAAGGCAGGCAAGGCAGGTATGTATGGAGGCAGGCAGGGAGGCAGGGAGGGAGGCAAGGAGGGAGGCAAGGAGGGAGGGAGACAGGGAGACAGGGAGGGATGAGGCAGGGAGAGAGCGAGAGAGAGACAGAGAGAGAGACAGAGAGAGAGACAGAGAGAGAGAAAGAGAGAGAGAGGGACCAAATTCCTGTAAAAGTAAACTAGACTAAGCTGTGTGGAGAGGAGGTGTATATAAGGGCTGCCCAAGGCTCAGAACGATCTTTACACTCTGTAAGGAACCCTACGTAGAACTATCAATCTTTACTGACTCCTCGCAAATCACCCAAAAGTCATTTGAAGAACTACTGGAAACATCTCAAAAGGAGTTCATGTGAGTATGGTATACATCTATCTTTTACATTAATTCTAACAACAATCAACTAAAATGAAAAAACATTTTTTCCCAGAGGGACATCCCACTGTACATTGTTTTGTCGGTTAGAAGTAATCTTACACTAATGGATGCCAGCTTTTTCCTTAATGGTAATTTAAATGAAAAGTACTGTGACTGACTGACATATCGTCTTTTTTTACATCCCCCTTCCTCTTTTTAATCCATAATTTCCAATGACTTGAATTCAAAACCTGTTCTTTCTAACCAATCACTTGTATCCCCACTGTCCACAGTGACTGTAAAACTATGGGTAAAATGTTCTGGGTGGTGTTAAGCAGTCTTATCCAACTGGTAGTCAACACAGCAGCCCAGACCAGTGGTAAGTCTAACTTGGCACTTAGCATAATTTGTTGTCTGAATATTTTTCACCCCATTGGCATTTCCTATCATCAAAAAACCTAGAAGTTTATCCTGTCCTAAATTTCAATTTGTGCCTCCTCACCATTCCATCTCACTTTACCCCCTCCTCTCTCCACCATTCTCCCCTCCGTGACCCAGGGCTGGTGGTTCAGTCAGTGCCACCAGTGATTGACGGGGACACCGTTAAGACTGGACTGCAGGAGATTGTGTCTCTGACCTGTGAGTCGCTGGTGAGGGAAGAAGCTGCTGCGGAGATAGAGTGGCTGAGAAACGGTGTGCAGGTGAAACTGGCGGAGGGCAACAAGTTGGGCCGCAGCAGCCTCTGTGTCAGCCCTGTCACCCTGGAAGACCAAGCGGCCACCTTTACCTGCCAGCTGAAGGGCAATGCCAGCATCAATGCATCGGTCACTCTGAATATCATATGTAAGTCCCCAAGTAGTATTCCTGGTTTAAATACTGGATCATGGGTGTGTTTGAATTAGTTACCATGGACAGTTAGACCAATTTAACGAGTCCTATACAAGCCAACTTGAAAGCAAATCAAACATCCTCAGATGCCCCTGTGCTTTCCGGGTTGGAGGAGGTGTCGGTGGAAGAGGAGGAGAAGCTTGTCCTGGAGTGCGACGTCCGTGCCAATCCTGCTGTCTCTGTGTCATGGGAACAGCATGGAAAAGTACTCGACCTAACAGAAGGCAAATTAGTGGTGACCAATGATGGCTACAAGTTCCGTTTAACCGTGCACCGAGTGGACAGAAGCGCGCACCAGGGCACCTATCAATGTGTTACGTCATCCGATGTCCACGGTACCCAGAGCAAGACCTTCACTGTCACTGTCAAAGGTCAGAGGCAAACCACAACTCTCATGATGCAAAAGTTAAAACACACACAACCCAAGGCATCTCCTCACCTTCTCAGATAACATATGTGTTAAAGTTCCAAGCGTCTTCTCGAAAATCTGTACTTCCATCTCTTTGACTCCTTCTTTCCTTCCATCCCTCTTCTCTACCAATCTTTTCACTTCTGCCTCCTGTCTTTAGATAAGACGATGAAGTTTCCCCTGATGCCGATGATAGCGGGACTGGTGGTGGTGTTCTTCACCATCCTGCTTGCTGTGGTGTCCCGCCGGAAGAAGATTGCACAGGTAATGGACTATGCGTACACACATGCAGACTGGACACACAACCAGGTGTCCACACAGTCTTCTCAGGTGTCCACACAGATGCACAAAACCATATATTCCCACCTTAAAAAACACAAACGCCTGTGCATGAACACACAGGCAAACACACGGAAACGCTAACATGGGCATAACATACAAATACGGACAGGCACTTAGGCACAAGTAAACATACAAACAAATATAATACTGCACACAAAAACAAGTTGCCAAGGACCTCAACGATCAACATTAATACTTAAACCTGTTAAATTTAGATGATTTAGTACAGGTATTTGTTATACACAGTCCATGGGCATTTTCAAATAATTGTTTTTACTGTTACAGTGCTTCAAGTAGAGAAGGTGCCCTTTGACCTGTCCAGGTCTCTGACCCTGTCCGATCAATTTTGGGGACATGGTATGGTGTTCCACAGGTTATCTGGCCTGTACCATATATACTGTGTCTCTTTCTAATTTATTAGACATTGTAATTAAATATTTGATGAGAGAAGGATGTACTTCATTATCTCTACCTTGATGTGCTTGGCGATTTCATATGTCTGTTGGTGTTGGTGTTTTGTTAATTTTATGTATAGCCATCGTATTTATTTCTTCAGCTAGACTATTAGTTCAAATGGTTCTATATATCAATAATATCATATTATCGTAGAAAAATGTATTGGGTAGAACAATTTATCTCAAGTTAGTTTTGGGATATTTGGGGAAAGAATTGAATGATTTGTGTGAGGCTTTATTACCTGGCAACTTTAACTCTGTCTGTTTCTCTCATACATTTAGTAACAATAAAGGAATTGAGCAAGGCCCGTTATGGCTTTGTTACACATTTACTGTCGCAAGGGACAAGAGGCAGGGGACATTGACACCCCAGCAAACACTGGCACACAGGCCCATGCACACACCCATACACACGCTCTTATACAGTTCTTGGTGTGCTATTGCTAGGTTCAAGGTCGAGGATGGTATTCTCAGTATCATAATCCAATAAAAAACAACTTTAACTGGTACACATAAAACGGACTATTTTGTGACCAAAACAATAAAAAAGATGTTCCAACAAGTGCAAAGGTTATTGGTATTGATAAGCCGTCACACACACTTTAAGTTTTACACATGAAGTCAATGTGAACACGTATCATGTTTCGAATGATGAATTGACAATACATACACGATACATATACAGCGAACTGTAATCAATCTTTATTACCTCCTAATTAAATTTTCTTCTGTAAACCACAATTTAATCCGTTGGCATGAATTTGAATCAAATGTTAAGATTCTGAAATGTTGTTGCCCCCAATACATTAGACAGAAAATTGTGTTTGTCTATATATCTATATATCTGTCTATATATCTATATCTATAGATAGATATATAGATATCTCTATAGATATCTATAGATATAGATAGATATATGTCTATATCTATAGATATATCTATATATAAGATATATATGCTGTACTAATGTACAAGTAACAAGTATATATATATTCTTGGGTTATGGTAGGAATTATGAGTTTTATGTTCCACGTTGTATCACTTTATTACACCCATGACAAACACAATTTTCTGTCTAATGTATTAGAGGCAACAACATTTCAGAATCTTAACATTTGGTTCAAATTCATGCCAACTGATACTAATGTAAGTGCATGGAAATACAAATAGGGTATCATTTGATGAGCAACAGGCAATAAAGTAGTTGCCAAAGTAACAACATAAATATTTAAAAAAGGAGAAAGGAGAAAGGAGAATCCGCGTAATCTGCAGAGATTCGGTCCGTAGATGGTGTGTGTAGGCGAGAATGGAACTACTCCCAGTGCGTTCCAACGACACCCCTGACCGACCAATAACGGCCCTCTAAGGGTCTGACAGCAGCAGCTGGGGAGTGGTTTCAAACCCGTAACGCCACCCAGACTCCAGTCTCCACCGCCAAATTCAAACCTAGAAAGAAAAGCCACCGGATCAAGCGCAGCCCTGTATTCTTCAACGGAAAGCACCTCAGGCAATTTGATCGACTGTAAGGTATTATACGTGTGAATCAAGCCATTTTATTTGATTTCGATTCATATAGGTAGTTATCTTGAATTCCAGGTCAGTCTTCTTAAATGGATACTGTCGACGATGCTAACAACATTGCTCACTTTCCATTGTTGTAGATGTCAATGTTGTGTCCTTGGTGGTATGTTGCCTTAAGTTGTACATTTCTTTGTTTAGCAAATCAAATGGCTCTTACATTTGCTATTTCCTAACTTGATGCCTATGCATATGATAGCTAGCTTTCATAGGGCCACTAACTAAGACGACTGAAAGTACTGTGTTCCCCGCGTTTTAAAATAAAAAGTTTGCAGACTAGCTTAGCTTGCTAGCACCGGTATTGTCTCGCTATTCCAGAAAGTGTATCTTAAGGATCTGACGCCGCTCCTTTCAAATAATCCATCTAAAGTGGCTTTCCCTTTCCCCTACCGTATTTCGTCCGACTCAGCATGACTTCCTTGGTAAGCACGGGTGTCGCAGGAGTGTGGCGGGCACACACGGTTTTGGATGAATCTGACGGAGCCGAGAGCTCACCCGAAGACCGCTTCCGAAAGCTTCGCTCCTCGTCCTCTCTCAACTCGCTGAGAATGTCATTGAGGAAAAGATTTCCCCTGCGGTCTGTCCAGGCAAACTCTCTTCCGGAAAATCCAACCTGGGAGAGCGTTGAGACAGCACCGAAGACCGGCACCGTCCGCCAACTCACACGCAGCGCACGGAATTCCATTGGAGGACTGTACCAGGTATGACAGCTAGCAAGCTAGGAATTTCGAGATTACATTTTTTAATCACCTGTAATGGCTTACGCTGTGACAACAATGCACCTAATGTGCCTATTGTTGTTACAACTATCTCTTCAGAGGCTACAGAGGAACAGAGAGTCTGTTCGCGAGGAGTGTCTGGTATCCACTCCGGGACGGATATGTGAAGAAGGGGAGAACGTTGGAGCACCCTTCCGTACCCCCAGAAGAACCCCAAGCAGACCAACCGCTCTCGTAGCCATTGCAACCCCCAAGCGCACCCCGAAAGCAGCCGCCACACCCAAACGCACCCCAGCCTCCAGGCGCACACCCAGGAGACAAGGGACCCCTGAGGCTGGGGTGAGGGGTGTGAGGCCAGGCAGGGGTAGGAGACAGCTAGTCCGTATGGCAGCTCTTCGGAGTCCCTTTGCCTCTCCTAACACTCAGAACCAGAGGCGGTGAGACACACACACATAGATCACCTACAAAAGAAACCGCTTGCTAGTAATGTCGCCCTTCAAGGCAACTGTTGTTGTGATATTGGGCGTTACAAAAATAAATTGAATTGAATGAATGGTTCTGGTGGGCCTGTCTCACCTCCAGGTCTCACAGGCTTCTGGTTTTGACATCTTATCTCCCTCCCCTCCGGCAGGAAGTTTGACAGTGACCTGGAATGTGTGTCCAGCGGTCTCAGGAAGCTGAAGAACCTCTCTCACGCCTTCAACGACGTCATCGGCAGAGATGACCGGTGAGAACTGTTGTAGAACTTTACTTCCAACACAGCAGAGAGTGCCGAGATTCGACCAAAGCAGAAACGGCAAAAACTGAGTTTGACACACTGATGTTTCATAATGATCTGTGTCAAGCATGAATCAGTGTTGACAAATAGATATGTTTAGCACCCCCTACTTTATTGGCCCACAAAGATATGCTTCATAGCACATCGGCTGTCATATTTGGCATGAATTATAGAGTCAAGGTTTTTACTGATCAAATGTAGTCCAAGTTTTGTGTAAGGGAAAAATTGTTTGCGAGAGATGAATTTGGGTTGGAAAGCGGAACAGGGGAGCGCGTGTGTGTCTCACTTCCTGTTGTTCCTTCCCGCTCTGATACTGTAGGAGGGCGTTTCTTCCTTAACTTGAAGAAAAGACAGATTATGTTTTAACGGTCCCCCCTGACCCCCCCCCCCACACCCACACACACACACACACAAATATGTCAGTCTGCCCTGAGCTGCTGCTCTGTCTTCAGAGTTCCCTCCACACACGCACACATTCCTGCTTGCGTAGAGTTTCAAAATGGGGCCCCCGTCTGGTTGTGGTATTTGTAGGAGGAGGGAGAGGGAGGGAGAACGTCTGGGGGGAGGAGGGGGAGGCTTTGGGAATAGAGGCCAGATTGGGAAGGCTGGGGGGTTATGTGGTAGGTATTCACGAGTTTCGCCCCTTTGCAGATGTTTTTGTTGACATTTGAAATCTGTTGAACGGGACTGAAACATGAACTGACCCGCCAGTCCTCAAGAGGACGGGAGGTGGATATTGTGTCAGAAAAGAGAGTTAGAAGAATGGCAGTTAGGATGTTCGATGGGAGGATTTGTGCTTCTCCTAATCCCTTGTTTCTCAAGGTAGTGCCAACTCTGCTGGGAACAGATTTTGGAAGATTTTGCAGAATCCTACTTAGTTCTGACCCTTCAAGCCCTATTAAATCAGTGTGAACTTGCGGTCAAGGAGGGAGGAAAGGAAGGAAGCAAAAGGAAAAAGCAGGGATAGAGCCGGTGGGGAAGGAAAGATTATGAAGCGGACGTGCTCATGTTGTCTAACAGAACAGAAATGCCTCATCAGAAATCCTAACCTGGCTTCCCCTTCCCCCCTTCTCTTCAAGCCGACAGTTCTGCTACTCCATAATGGCAGAGTAGAAACAAAGGTAAAGTCCCTCTCCCTGAGATGCGTGCAAGCTGCCTAAAACCAACCCAGCACAGGAAGCTGCATGAGCATGTGACCACTCACATTTGACTGTGCTTGTATTGTGTATGAACCGCCCTGTCCAGACTATGAACTGATAACGCAGAGTTGCATGACTGGGCCGGGGGCGTTGCATGACGCTGCGTTGACATTGCATGGCCAGTCCCTCTGGACAATCCACCAGACAGACTGATCGCACTGCCGTGACTGCTAGCCGCCAGAATGCACCGCTACTGTTACGTCAGATTTCAACCGAGTGAATCGTTCTCGTTCATCCGACAAAAGGAAAGCCCTGAAATGATGAACTTGCCTCCAGTTTGCTCACAGTTCTTTGCCATCTGCTCTCGTCACCTTTCTCGACCTTTGTCTCTTTTTTGGCCCTCTTCTGTCTTGCTGTCTTTCTGGCCCCTTTTCTCTCTCACACTGTCTTTCGCTTGCCACTCACTCTGTTTGCTGTCCTCTTCTGTCTGTCCCTCTCCATTCCTCATTTTTTTGGTCTACTCTAAAGTAATTCTCATACTTAAGTATGCACAGAGACGTTGATGCTCAAGTAATTTTATTAGCTGCTCATTTAGCAAGGAGAAAAATCGTCATGGTGGCACAAAGTTGTTTTTAAGTTTTGTGTGAACGCAAAACTATTTCATTCACCAGTTTTCAATAGTCATTGGTCCATGCACAATCAAGATACCGTCATGCAGTCGTCTCTTCCTTTATTGGCTGACTCCCCCTGCACAGACCTCGCACTCTTCCACTGTTTCCCTTCCACTTCCTTCCTCTCACTCTCTCTATTCCTCTCAGTTCCTCTCCATTGCTCTCCCTCTGTCCAATCCGTTCTCTCTCTCTCCCACTCCCTCAGGTCCTGTGCAGCGGAGCGTTACGGAGGCGTGATGATGAGAAGGTTGGATCCCCGCGGCAGCTTCAGCCGCTCTGCCCTCACACACAGAGCCCGCCGCCTCACACATACACTGGGCAGCTGGACACACAGCGCCCTTGACAACGTCAAACCAAAGTCCAACTGAAACCATGCTAACCAACTGTTTGCGTGGGACAAGTCCCCCCACCCTCAACGGCAGTGGTCCTGTTACACTGTGTCTGTGCGTGTCTGTTCATTTGTGCGTCAAGGAAATGATTCTACTATTGTGTCACATTAGAGGCAAATTACGTGTCAGGTATGATTGTTCTGTAGTACAAGACAAGGCTGGTTAGGGCGTTTATCTGTCCTCTGTTAGAGAGAGAGAGAAGGAGAGAGAATGTGTGTGTGCATGTGTCCACAGCTGCTACATGACTTCAGTCGTTTCTTGTGGCGCAGGGCTGGTCTTGGAAGAACTATGATCAAATGCCACTGTACCAAACGTAAAACTAACAGTGTAAAAACATTATTGTATGTTTACACATCACTCTGTCTCTCACCATTTATCATACATGCACCTGGCCAAATATGATTGATAAACTAACACTAACTGTTACTAACAAGGAGACACCATTGTAGTCATCCCTACATAGAACCTTGAAGACTTAATGTAAGCAATTATGTCTAACTAACCTTTGTAATGACGTAGTGTATTTTGATTGTGCCCAGCTTTATATTGAATAATTGTTCAAAAAGCACATCTATTTTTATATGTTACAACTACACAACATAGGGGATTTCTTTTTTTAAACCATTTACGCAAAGTTTCCTAGTGTACTGCATAGGTTTAGTATGAGGCTCAGACTGCTCTGCAGGTTGGGACATACGGTAAGATTTGAAGTGTTTGTATACTTATTTTGTACTTCTGCTGTTACATAGCTCTAAGTAGTTCTGTATTTATAGTGGTTCATGAAATCGAAAGTATAATATGTAGCTCATGGTCTTGTTTACCTTTTATACATGATTATAAAGAACATGGCATTTCGTGTGAGTGTATAGTGTATTAGTATGACACAGTGACACCTGTGTTTCATTCAAATGTCCAGAAGTTGGCACTGTATAGTCAGTTCTTGACCCCAGAGATGCCTGGCCCAGATCTGATTGTCAAGTTGACAATGCCTGACATCTTCCAGAACACAGTCTTTTACAGTCTACCAGCACATCCAGGCTTGAAAAGGTTTCAGTTGAGTATAATGACCGAGCATCTCTATATGGCAGCTGTGTCTAAGATCTGTCACCTCTACCAGGCAGCCTAAAAACACCGCACAGTGGCCCATCATCACAGACTGTCATTTTAATCATGTCTCCCACGTAATGAGACTCCAGGAAGTGAAAGGTCAAATACTTGATTGACGAAAAAGATATTATGTGAGTAAAAATATCAAACCCCTTTCTTGACCGAAGTAATTTCATGTAACGTGGCTCCTGAACTATTTCTTGAGACTGCATAACTGAAGGGAGAAAATGGGGGTGACGATCATGAAGACGGCACCAAACCTCCTCTGAGATTCATCCACATCTCTGGTGAACTGTCTCAGCAATACCATTTAGGTCAACCTCCCGAAATATAGAGAAATGTTTAGGGAATGTGATATTTGCTTTGCTAATATGCATGCAAAAAAATCCTTCCTCTTTATTTGTTTTGTCATATTATTGAATGCATGACTGATTTTTAACAAATGGCTGACCACTTTGAATCTGTGGCAGGCAATATCTGGAGGGGGACAAAGGAGGGCGCTAGCAGACCATGAGTGATGTCAGTGTGGGTTGCTGGTGGGTGTTGCATTGTCCTGACATCTTTTCAGTTCCAGGTCCCGTGACTCGGAGACGTTCTTGGCCATGATGCTCTCTTGCTTAGCCTCAGACAGACATCAGACGTTCAGACATACTGGCAAAAGATCTTAACATTAGACGTTGACAACAATTAATGGGAAGGAATAACACCTGAATAGTATGTAACCAACATAAACATAAGGGACAGTGAATGAGGGTGAATTACTGTTAGTATAATGTCTATTCGTGTGGTATGTCTAAATTTGAACTATACACATTCTTAGGTTTACATAAGGAAAATGGAGAGAAGGGAACTACTGCTATGGGGAGAAGGGGCGGATAACATTGCCTTAACTGACATGTGCCAAATCTGGCAATTGGTTTGAAAGTCTGGACATCTGTGTTTCAACATCCGTTCACAGATTCGTGACCCTACACTTTATGTATGACGATGTTCAGCCCACGGTCTGCTGTTGTGTCACAGAGCGTCTCTGCAAGATTCGCTGAATTTCTCTGCATTTTATTTATCTTTATTATTGTTCATAGGAGGTTTTCTTTGTCATCCTACTTGTCAGGCTTAGTTAATCAAAAAAGTAATACGATGTACACTTAGGTGTTCTCCAATGGAGAACCAGTGGAGAAGTGTGTGTGTGTATGTCAGTTAAAAGTTACTGTGTCTGATTTGAGAGCTCTGAGGACCAGGCTACTGTACTGCATGTCTGACCACCTATACCAGCCCCATGGCCAGCAACACCATACAGCGCTGGCTGGACTATCTCCCGTGTCTCATTTCTGCTTTGGGTCTTCATGTGCTCCGCTCCTCCTCCCACACATGGATGGCTGTGGATCATTGGACCTACGCAAGGCTATATTTAAGCATCTGCACAAGAAAGTGAGTCAGTGCTCTTCAATTATACCTTGTCTAGAGTTCCTGGGTGAGTGCTTCGGAGTTGAAACTTTATTTTGAGGAACCAAATTTGGAACCAAAACCAAAATTGAAATAGGCCTAGTATAATCTGATTGCAATAACAATTAGATTATATTTGAAGTTAATATACATACATTCTGTGCAATGCAATTTTAATTTTAGTGTAAAATATATATAATTTAACAGTTCTGAGTCCCAGTGTCCCAGTGACTTTGGGCCTCAGGCGCGGTACACCCTGGACTGGGACCAGCTAGTCGCATGAGTAGATCAATTAGTATTTTAATTATTTATTTTCAATTAGTAATTCAATTCAGTTCGTTTTGGCAATGAAATATCCCTACCAAAAGAAGACCATTTGTACAACATGTACAAATAAAAAATATTGCATATACTCAGTGAAGAAAATTTTATATTTTTGTAGTACATTGTGTTAATGACTGGGAAGGTTCACACTGACCACAAGAAGGCTTCCTTTCTCTCTCTCCCTCCGAAAACCATGGCTTCATTCCCCAAGATAATAGCATTCACTAGTCATCATTCGCACCAAAACGAGGGAGCTCAAGTCAGCCAAAATCCAAATAAAGATCTGCATCCCAAAAACAAGACTAGATAACAGATTGAAGTGGAAAACTGACCCCCCCCCCCCCCCACACACACACACACAGAATGTTTTTTTTGCAATGAAGGAAAATGCAGGGTAAGTAACAGGCATGGTGGTAACAAAAAATACAGAAGAATAGATAAGGTTTAGTATTACTAACGGTGAATGAGAAACTCAATGTGGATGTTGCATCTGTCAGATCTGGCTCATCCACAAAGTAGACACACCTACACACGGCAGCACGCCATCGCTTTACCATCGCTTTTCGGCATTTCTATCACAGTCCCCTCATCATCTGACTCCAGAGAGTGCACAATAAAATGACAATAGGCTTGACAGAAATATTGTATGTGAGGAATGAGATCAAAATCCTATTTGACCTAAGCAATCACATCTTAAGTAATACATTGGTCACTTAACAGTCATTAGCAGGTCCTTGTGATTTCTAACATGTCTCATAGGACTGGAGAGAGGAGAAAACAGAGGTTTTAATGTTAGAAGGCAAAGGTCACATCCATTCCACTGCTGTGGCTAATTATGGTGGGAAAAAGGTCAATTGCCTAGTTTAAAACCATTTGGATTTCACACTCCTATAACACCAGCCAGCTTTAAGCAATTAACCCTACGGTCACCACTTTCCCTCTTCCCTCCTGACTCCTTTTTGTGTCTGATTGACAAACACACCAAATCTTCTGACATATGACTATAGCTGTGATCTAATGGGTAATAGCTGTGTGTGTGCGCATAATGGGAATTAATGTGTGTGTCTGGGTGTGAAGTGGGTGTGTTAATCTCCTGGTGGAGTTCCTGTCCTGCAGTTCTATGCCCTGAGACAGGCTTAGTGATTCAACAGGCTGTAATTGGATCCATTTGACTCAACCTCCTTGATGCATCTTTCCATGACAGATGTGCAGTCATGCCTGACACCTACAAAACAAAGTTGAAATACCGGGCATTGATGTATTCTGGAGTGTAATCCTGTGAGAAAGTTCATTCACAGGAAGAACCCAGAACAAGATCAGTGTCATACATTGGACCATAGATGGCGCCACATAGGCATTCTTGTACAAGCTGGTCGCCATGGAGAGGGATGTGATGTGATCCAGCCAGGGTACAAGTCCAGCATCAGCCATGTACTTGGAGACGTATTATATAACTTGCACAAGGGACCTGGATTGGGAGTGATTAAAATGGTGGAGTTGGTTACAATCTAATATAGTATAATCTGTTATGATCTAACATGTTCTCTTGATCCAATTACTGGACTAATCTGAGAGAAGCACTGGTCCTCATCTGAAAACCAGGGCATGAAATCACACTGATTAGATGAGTCACTGACTATAGAGATGTGGGAGTGCCTGTGTGTTTGTATGGGTACATACACACATGTGCATGTCTGCGCATTGTGTATAATAGAGAAACAGGGAGCGAAAGTGTGTGTGTATGTGTGTGTGTATGCCAGAGCATGTGGGTGTTTTGTGTGGGAGGCACTCTCTGACCAGGCTTTCATGAAAACTCCTGAAAGAAGCTTACAGCGAAAGATGCACATAGAACATTTACATGAAGATGAGAGTGTGGACATCCAGACAAGACCCCACCAAAAAGAGTTTAAGAGACAGAAAGAGTGTGAGAAGAGGTGAGATTGGATGTGTGTGACATGTGTGTTTCTGTCTTCTCCCCAAATTGAAACACAGGGTAAAAGTGACTGAGTTTCTAAATAATTGTCTGAGCGTTTGTGCGTGTCTGCGTGTTCATGTTGGTGTACGCATGTGTGAGAGAGAAATACTGGAGGGACTGATGACCCGAGGCGAGCCAGATGACCAAATCTAATCCCTGAGGGAGAGAATCCCCCAGTCATGTGGTCAGTTCCTCTAATGAGACGCTCGGAGCTTCAGATCAGACAGACCACTAGCATACTCATAACACACACCAGAATCCCTCTGGCCATTAGCCTCAATAGGATAGTAGATCATAAGACCTTCATAACTTATATCTGGGGTCCATATCTACCAATCACATTCCACTACCATTACCTCATGGATGACATCATGAAAAAGCATTAAGGGGAACATCATCATTAGTTACTGATGTTTCAAAACCTAGGCAGTCCAAAACTGTGTTCCAGCATGACTTGTGAACTATTCATAATGTGTTCGGATAAGTAGGATTCTACAAGACATTGTCATGGTAACGTTAGGAAAATGAATGTGTCGCAAGCATTCAAATTCCGCTATGCCACTTCAAAAACCACAGAGAGAGAAAAAGGGAAAAGGCGTGTTTGTGTTGAGTGTGGGGGATCTGAAGACAAAGAAAAAGACAGGCCAAGTGTGTATGTTTACCTGGCTAAATGCTCTGCTCTCCCTCACTCTCGCTCCGTTTGTCAGAGCTGGCCTAGACAGACATATATTGTCAGGAGGAGTGCAAGGAGTGCATTTTATACACGAAAAAAGAAAAAACGCAAGCGCGTGGTCTCACACTGTACACAATAAAACACTCACATTATAGTCATGAGGACAGATCTTTATACCATTCATTCAGACATAAATTGTGCAACTCACAGACGTCCAACAATCTTGGCAATACAAAAAGAGTAAAACAGGAAAGGATTCAATCTCAGCATCATAAAATTGATTTTGTTCCTACTTTGCATTGGTCTCATAGGGACGTTATCTCTTTGAGGCTAATTTGAGGCTAAAACAGCTCGCACAGACTGACAGAAAAAAACATACAGCTTTCTTTTTAATATATATTTTCTTTACATGTTCAAGAAATCTAGGAGACATCAGTCAGTAGAAGCACGGCTTCATGTTCTACATGAAGATACATTGTGTACTGTATAAATAATGTTTCGAAATGATTCTATGGTCATGCAGGATTTCACGGGTTGAGCTGGACTGAATAAGGCTTTTGATTTAAATCTGTGAATGCCATCCCTATGGGACAGGCCAAGAGCTTTTAGAAAAACATGTTACACACTTCAAATACGCAAAAAAAAAGTCAATCTAGGGAATCAAAAAGTCAGCATAGAAAAAAGTAGTTTAGCTTGGACTGAACAATATGAAGAAAGGTGAAAGGGTGAAGGCGTGAAAGGTAATGGAGTTGTAGAGGACAGAGAGAATGTAAAAGGTAGTGTTTTATCTCCTGTTAGTCTTCGCTTTCCACACGATCACACCCCCTCAATGTCATGAAAGTGTGTGTGTGAAAGTGTGCAGGAATGTGTGTGTATGTGTACAGCTTGTGCGAACATTTACCAAAATGTACTGCACATTGAACGCCCTGTTCTACCTCACCAGACAGGAAGAAAAAGACATCACAAGATTTAAATCTGTCACCATGGATACCAAAGTACTTACTACAGAAAGGGCTTGACTCACTGAATTACCTCTTAAGGAAATTGCCAAAAACCGTGTTTCATTGTTTTGCTAGAAGGGAATCTATTGTTATTGGGGATGATTTACTATGACTTGATTTAGGGAACTAAAAAAATTAATTCATTTAGAACTTTAGACCCCCTGCTTCATAGTATGGACTATGAAGAGAATCCCATAACACCAACCACATTATTGACTACAACCACGCTGCTAGACAAATATATTTTAAAAACATACAAAAATACTTTAGTGCAACATTCTCACATGACAATGGCAACAATAATTATTAATTAATTTAATGTCTCGTAAAAGACCAGTCCATTTGTCTCCTCAGACAGGACTGTTCTGAGCAGTCCAGGTTCCCGTTATTGATGAACTGGAGGTGTGAGAAAGAGAGAGGTGTTGTGAATGAAATGAGCGTGATGACAGGTGATAAAGGAGGGGTAAATGTCTTATGGTGAGGCGAAGATGGAGTGAAACTTGGATGATGGATGTTCTGGCCGCCCGATTGTTCTGGCCTCAGCTTAAAGAGGCCAGGTGAGTTGTACATTTGACAAGCATGACCATAGAGGGGCTCTGTATGATCACCTGGGCCTTCTGCTATCCAACCTTGCCCTACCCTCCCCTCCACGGAAACCTACCCCTGTCAAAGTGCTTCTGTGTTTCATTTTCACCCCTGATCCCACCTCGCCAACCCCAGCTGTAAGTAGCACCTTCTAGGGTTTAAAGCAGGCAGAGCAGTTTACTTGCTTGGTGGAGCTGAGCTGTGGGGAGATGGTGTCTGGAACCACTGACTTCAAGATGTCATTTTCAGTGGACATGATGTGCTTCACCAAGAAGTTGGCTGCTTCATTGATATGGACGTTCTCCTGCAGGATAGGGACAGAGACGTACTGTGATGGGATGTCATTTTAGATATTACTGCCAGTCGCTCCGAACCAATCAAATATGTGTCACGCAGAACCAGGAACTGTTGGTCAGGAACTGAAGTTGCATGTAGTAGAAAAGTGTGTATGTATGTATTTCAAAGTTCAAAAAGGTGCAATCTCTGTGTGTGTCAAATTCAAATTTTACAAGCTATATTATTTTAGTACTGCACAGTAATCGGAAAGTAATTCTGCAGACAGAAACACTGACAGCAACACTGAAAGAAATACAGGGGTTTTTATTTTTTCCACAATGATCTTTAACCTGCTTTTGACCTCCCTCCTTACACTTAGACTCATGGCTCACTTTCCATTTTGGATCTGTGGGGGATTTTAAAAGCTAACCTGTGACCTGGGTCTGAGTGGACTTTTGACTTATTGTAATACTGATTCACTGTCCTGTTGTGTTTCCTCATTAAATTCATTAGTTTACGACTACTTTTCAACAACTGGATGAAAAAAGAAAAAAAACTGTCAAACAAAAGAAAGAAAGTACGGGCAATATATTATGAGGTCGTACCTTGGCAGAGGTTTCAAACCAGCCCACAAAACCATGGTCGTGGCAGAACTGGTCCATTTTGATGGAATTTTTGGTTAGCACGTCCCTGCCCTGGTCACACTTGTTGGCCAGCAGCACCGTGGCGATGCTCTGTCCGTTGGCCAGCATCAGCTTGGAATCCAGGTCCTCCTTCCATTTGGCAACTGCTTCAAACGTGGTGGGCCGCGTCATATCGAACACAATGAACGCCCCCATGGCCTCGCGATAATAAACGCGCGTCATGTTTCCGAATCGCTCCTGGCCTGAGCACACACACACAAAAACAACACAATGCAATAAATGCCACACTTTTGTTGTTGTGGAATCCGCAGGGTTCTCATTGTACATCTTTGTGGCATCCCTAGTTCAGTTGGCAGAATTGTCTGGCATTCTAAAAATACTGGCTCTGACTGAAGGTACCAGTGTCCACATTCACTGTCATGGAGAAAAGGACAAACAGCACATGCCTGCAGTATCATAGAGCTCCTGTTCATTCAGAGAATGCCTCCAGTTGTCGTGCTGGGACTATAGATGCTTACCCAAATAAATGAGTGTGTTCCAGTAGACTTGTACTGTTATAAATAAGAGAAGGCTTGACACTTTATGGGTTTATTTTTGTCATTTTGTTAAGACGTTTTCTTGCTATTTATGCATTTATTTGCAAATATGCATGAAATTTACCATGTATTTTAGCCAGCAACCTAAATGCATATCATCCAACATCTTCTTTTTGAATGTGTACAAAAGCTGTCTGACATTGTTGTGTGTAAAGGTTTGTGCATACATGTTATTATAGTTTAACAGTCAACTAGAGAAGTATATACTGACAGTTGGAGAAGGCTGACAGTAAGAAACATATATCTGGCTTGTAAAGAAGAGGAAGTGGAAATGAACAATAAGAGGAAGAAAGAGGATCTTCCTTCTGTCAAACTGTCTGTTTGACTGGTGAAAAACAGCAATATGCTCTGAATTGTGTATGTGGAATTGTTGGGAAGAAAAATTACTAAAGCAGTTTAGCCAGAAGAACAATTAAATTGTGTAGGCTAATGTGACCCTGGGCCAGTGCAGTAAGTGGAGTTGTGTGGCCACTAGATTGCACTCAGTGGCCTACACTATAGGTTATGGACGGGTGGCCGTGCATCTTGATGTTGTTTGTTTGCATGTACGTTTATAATGACCCTCCTGTGACTAGGTCTTAAATCTACCACAGTTGGACTCTCACATGATCTAGCATACATAGCCTCCACGAGAGACAATGTGTGTTGGTCCTGAGAGAAATAAGAGAGACAGACACACAGAGAGAGGGAGAGAGAGAATGTAGGAAAATGTTTGAGCGTGTATGCGTGTATGTCAAGAATACACAGTTAAATTACTGCAGGTGAGGCAGCTCTGTCAGCATTTTATAATGAAAGGCTTGAGGTGCAGCTGCATTAACAGACATCCAATGTAGCTTAGAACATCAAAATAAGCTGTGTCTGACAATATTACATAGCACAACATCACATAAGTAGGCCAAACTGTGGGTCCCAGAAGATGACACAATATTATCTTCTGTCTAAGCTATTGCTTTACGCTTTTTATTCATCACAATTATCAGAGCTATAGGAGGTTGAAGACAAATAATGAGTTAAACAATTGATTAATTGTTTGTTTGACCGATAGATCAAAACAAATAATGGTGGCCAAGACTATCTCTGCCATCTATAAAGATGATGAAATGACGGTCTTACCTGCAATGTCCCATAGCTGGAGACGGACAGTTTCTGAATCCCAGTTAAGCACCTTTAGAGCAAAGTCCACCCCTATGGTAGCGCGGTAGTTGGTCGAGTAAGATTGGTGGACATAACGCTTTATGATAGAAGTCTTACCGACCCCGAGATCTCCGATAACCAGAACCTTATACAGGTGTTCCTTCCTGGGGCTCTGCATAGTGGCGGTGGAACAGAAGGACCAGTCCGCTTACATCCCGGTCTTCCAAAAAGTCGTGAAAAAGGATGGGATGCTTGAACTGAAATTAAATAAATAGAATCGAGAATGCGTGAGTGCATATAATAAAGAGGACTGGCTTAATTGTATGTGTCAAATAAAAGGCAGCTGTTTCATGACCTGTCTGCTTTCCGCGAGGTCCAAACTGGGGGGAACGCCCTGCCTTCGAGTCTGTCTACGGGCGTGCGGGGAACTTGTGACCCATAGGCTCACCCAGTCACCAGTCTAGCCAGCAGCACTGGGAAGACGCAGGGCAGCTCGTGAGCGCCACGTTCAGAATGACCTGACAGCTTTGTCACGAGGGCGATACAAGCAAAAGCTGTTCGTTTACTGGCACAATGAGTTCCTTGTTGCAACCTGCACCGCGAATCTTGACAGGTCTTCCATAATGCGTATGTGATTCTTGCGTGTATGTCTTAAAGTGAAACGAAACTTGGTTTGCAATTCACTACTTTCCATCACAGCCATATGAAGTGAAGTATTGTCAAGTATGGAGACCCATACTCGAAATTTACCTCTGCATTTAACCCATCCAAGTGCACACACAGCAGTGAGTATTGGGTAACCACACACACGGAGCAGTGGGCAGCTATTGCTCCAGCGCCCGGGAGGCAAATGGGGGTTTGGTGCCTTGCTCAAGAGCTCCTCAGTCATGGCATCAAAGGCAGAGAGAGTGCTGATTGTTCACAATCCCCACCTTCAATGCCTGCCGGTGCGAGAATCGAACCAGCAACTTACAAGCCCGACTCCCTAACCATTAGGCCTCGACTTCCCCAGACAGTAATCATATGTAATCCCACTCAAACATTAAATAATGTAATGTTTCGTTTTGACCACACAGACACACAAATCGTATAGGCTAGACTACTATGAAGTGGGAATTTATGAAATTATGTTTAAATATTCAATTCAAGCTCATAATATCGTCCCACGGGATCGAGGCTAGAAAGCCTATTTTAATCAAACCTCAACATCTCCCTGGCAAATGAGAGCCATTTCTGAAAATAACAGATCTTTGTGATGCTTGCTGGCACTAAATGGTTTTAAAGAAATGAGACATCAAAGACCCACACTGCCATATGTCAGGTGCATTTATGAACTATCTATAGAATACACTCACCGGCCACTTTATTAGGTACACCATGCTAGTAACGGGTTGGACCCCCTTTTGCCTTCAGAACTGCCTCAATTCTTCGTGGCATAGATACAACAAGGTGCTGGAAGCATTCCTCAGAGAGTTTGGTCCATATTGACATGATGGCATCACACAGTTGGCGCAGATTTGTCGGCTGCACATCCATGATACGAATCTCCCAGTCCACCACATCCCAAAGATGCTCTATTGGATTGAGATCTGGTGACTGTGGAGGCCATTTGAGTACAGTAAACTCATTGTCATGTTCAAAAAACCAGTCTGAGATGATTCCAGCTTTATGACATGGCGCATTATCCTGCTGAAAGTAGCCATCAGAAGTTGGGTACATTGTGGTCATAAAGGGATGGACATGGTCAGCAACAATACTCAGGTAGGCTGTGGCGTTGCAATGATGCTCAATTGGTACCAAGGGGCCCAAAGAGTGCCAAGAAAATATTCCCCGCACCATTACACCACCACCACCAGCCTGAACCGTTGATACAAGGCAGGATGGATCCATGCTTTCATGTTGTTGACGCCAAATTCTGACCCTACCATCCGAATGTCGCAGCAGAAATCGAGACTCCTCAGACCAGGCAACCTTTTTCCAATCTTCTATTGTCCAATTTCGATGAGCTTGTGCAAATTGTAGCCTCAGTTTCCTGTTCTTAGCTGAAAGGAGTGGCACCCGGCGTGGTCTTCTGCTGCTGTAGCCCATCTGCCTCAAAGTTTGACGTACTGGGCGTTCAGAGATGCTCTTCTGCCTACCTTGGTTGTAACGGGTGGTTATTTGAGTCACTGTTGCCTTTCTATCAGCTCGAACCAGTCTGGCCATTCTCCTCTGACCTCTGGCATCAACAAGGCATTTCGGCCCACAAAACTGCGGCTCACTGGATATTTTTTCTTTTTCGGACCATTCTCTGTAAACCCTAGAGATGGTTGTGCGTGAAAATCCCAGTAGATCAGCAGTTTCTGAAATACTCAGACCAGCCCTTCTAGCACCAACAACCATGCCATGTTCAAAGTCACTCAAATCACCTTTCTCCCCCATACTGATGCTCGGTTTGAACTGCAGGAGATTGTCTTGACCATGTCTACATGCCTAAATGCACTGAGTTGCCGCCATGTTTTTGGCTGATTAGAAATTAAGTGTTAACGAGCAGTTGGACGGGTGTACCTAATAAAGTGGCCGGTGAGTGTAGAGTTATGTAGCTTACAGACAACCACCTTCCCAAAACACTCCAACACATGACTGAAAAACTTTGAGTGGCTATAGCATTATGTGCAAACATTAGAAGGCTAAGCGAAAGGTATGTCTCGTTGGCTTAAACTCAAGAATTACAGTTGATGAATATAATTAAACCTGTGGGCTCATGTAATTATGAAGATATGATTGCAGCTCTCAGGTCAGAGCATGTCCTGAAGGATGGATATACATGTCCATACAGAGAGCAAGAGAGAGAGAGAGAGAGAGAGAGAGAGAGAGAATGCGAGACAGAGAATGCGAGACAGAGAATGCGAGACAGAGAGATGGAGAGAGGGAGAGGGAGAGGGAGAGAGATGGAGACGGAGTGAGAGCAAGAAAGCATAAAAGAAAGAGAGTCACTTCACATCTGGACACTTTGTAAATTACCTTTATTTAAGCCTTGTAAAATCATCACACGTCATTTTCATAACAAGAGCACAAGTGTTACTAGCCTTCCAGTAAACCAACATGTTACTGCACTGCACATAATCCAGTATTGATTTTACAAATATTGTTTTGCCCTATAGAAAGAAATAGGTAGTAAAAAATACAACATCAAAAATGACAGCTGTGACTAGCTATATTCTAATCACTCTTGGTCAGAAAGGCAGATAAATACAAAGATAGATATATTAGACCTTCAAAAGATATGGACTGAATATATGCACTAAGATATTTGCTATTGGCACTGAGATGCATGCAAACATGTAACGTTTTACTCCTATCCAATACAAATATTGCACAGAATAGGTGATGCAAACACTGGCTCAGCCACAAAGACAGACAGTAATCCATCAGGAGCAACAAAACTATGTCTTAAAAGGTGATCTCGGCCACTTGTTTTTGAGTATTTGGCCCCACAAAGAGAAATGCCTGTGTTGTACTACTCTCAATGCTTTTCAGTCATACTTAATATTTCAAAATGAACACCTGGATTAGAAAGTACTTCTAGTAAAAAGAGTAAGTTTTTTTGCAAAAAAGGAGACTTCGAGCATATTTCTCATTGGCACATCATAATGCTTATTTTCCTTTCAAAATTCAATTTTGCAAAACATTGTTTTAGCTGAGACTTTTCACAATATTACAAACTGGCAAGTTTATTCCAAAGGTTAAGAGTCACTAGAAAACATTTAATAAAATCTGCACACAAACAAAACCTGCATCCATCTGTTTTTCAAATTTTTTTATATCGGTTATAGAAACAAATCTAAATATCTGTTTAAAAAGCTAAGAATATAACAAATGCCACTTAACCCCAAAAAGGCCTACAAGTCATGCAAGTCAGGATAACGTTTTACCAGCATTTAGTAGCACACAAAATCAGTAATTCAAAGCAGTTTACGTCTGAGTATTTTGGTCAAGAACTCATCCTGAGCTGGAAGGTTGTTTTGGTCCACGCAGTTTCAAAGTGATAAGATAACTGTACATTCAGCTACTGAATTGAGTAAGTCACATCCAAAAGAAAGAGAGAAAGAGCATGATGGGGTCTACCTCTGTGTTGGGCGTGCGCCACTGTCTTAGATGTAGTTAACCCAGGACATCCCAAAGCCTACCACACTAGAGCCATCGCATCAACCTTCAAACAGAACCAAGCAAGATCCAAATCCAAAGTTCTGAAGGGTGACTGATGTACAACAAGAACAACAAGATAGCAACAACAACGAGCCTGGCTGAAAGTCAAGCATCAATGTTGTGTTAGTGTACAATGCCAGGTTAAGAAGGAAAGGTAGATTGCATAAAGACTGTCTGTGGTGTTTTAACAATACGGCTTTGTACGAAAAACACCTTATATGGCTCACCTTTGACCTCCAACCCCCAAGGACCCCCTCCTCTCCTATCAATGTTTGAGGCAGTGAGTAAAGGAGAGTTCTCATCGATCGGGGGGTTCAGCAGTAACTTTTGGGGTTTGACATAGTGAGTAGAACTGGGGATTTCCCTATGTAGCCGAAGTATTTTAAAAGTATGTTTCCAAGTACAACATGAGCAGTGAAATCCCTCTACCCTCTGCCAACAACACAACTATAGGTCAAAATAGAAAAAATTGACACGTAGCTAAGACAATCCATCCTCATGTTGAAGAATGGCCTATAACATTTTATTCCTGTTGAGTCAATTTTGAAGACATCGTTTTTTTGTGTTCAGGATGAAAGAAATGGAGGCGTGAGAGATAAGAACAAAACAAAAAGAGGGAGAGTTTACAGTGAAGATGAGCTCTGGCTGTAGTGTCTGAGAACCAGCCGATCGTACTTGCTGTCGCATGGCTCGCACGTGTCTGCCTCCGAAGCAAGGGAGTGAGAGGGGGGAGAGTCGCTGGTGGAACCCAGAGACGAGTCTCTAAATGGGGATGGGGGACTCAGAGCGGCCAGCTCCTCTAGCAGATCTACGGTCCTCAGGGCCGAGAAACGGGACAATACCCCAATGTTGTCCGTCATACCACCCAGTGACGCCCTGCTACTCCCACTGGCCCCGCTCACATGTTCGTAAACTCCGCCCACCAAGCGGTTTCCACAGGAAGCGTTAACGGTGGCTACCTCAGCGTAGGTGGTGACGGTGGAGGGTAGAGGGCGGCCAGGCTTGGGCAGGCAGTAGGGAGGGGAGCGGGAAGAGTCAGGGCAACCTCCAGGGGGCAGGGAAGTGGGGCCAGGAGCAGGGGCTACAGAGGCGCCCCCTGGCGGAGAACCCGGCAGCATCATGTTGTTGAGCTCGCTGATGTTGGCGGTGAAGCGGTTAACTACACAGCTGATTTGGTCCATGATGGTGGAGCCCTGTGGCTGGTTCCCAATGACACCGACCCCAACAGCCATCTCGCCCACATTCATAGCACCCCCAGCTCCCACACTTATACCATGGCTAATAGCTCCTCCTCCCACACCAACACCACCGCTAAGAGATCCAACCCCAGTCATTCCAGCTCCCCTACTTCCAGCACACTTCGAGACCTCTGATAAATAAGGAGGGTGCTTCAGAGCCACCTTCCCCTCACCCCCCATCTGGCTACCCCCGGGACCTCTTACCCGCTGGCTGATGGTGGGTAGGTTGACACTGGGAGAGGTGCTGGCGTTGTAACCAGCGGGGGGGTAGCTCTCCGCCCCCTGCTGTCCCTCCTCATACTCCACCTTGACCCCAGTGTCGGGTGGGGCGTCGGCTCCCTTGGAGAAGGGCTTGATGATGGCTGTCTGGTTGACCTCCTCTTTCTTCTTGATGTGGATGGAGATCCTCTTCCACAGATTGGGCCTGTAGCCGCGCTCGTTCTGGGCCCACATCACTGACTTTCCATTGGCACTGTCGGACAGAATATGGAAACGGAGAGAGGGTAGGTGGAGAGGGACACCTTATCGCTACACCCTGCCTACAGGTCATTTAGGCTATATACACACGCGGTCACAAAAGTGTTTTAAAGTCATATACCTAGAACCAAAATGGTTCATTAAGGATTCTAAAAGGTTCTAAGAGGTATTTCTCAAGTTGATTGTCATCAATCGTGGACCACAATCGTCTTATAAAGACTATATCAGGTTTACCTGGTTTTGCAACCGATTGTACCTATCCATAAAACAGCTATATCTAACAGCATTAAGCTTAGTTAACCGCAGAGACAACGAGCCATATAATCACAATTAACGATTTTGACAAAGCATTTCGTTAGCTGTGTTTCAAAAACCCTTTGTGAGAAGATTTTCCACTGGAGAAGAAAAGGCCAAAGCCATATACATATCAAAGAGCAATATTACAATGTTTCCCGTCCCACACATCAACAGACACATCAATGGGTGACTGACAGATGGGAAATCCCGCCCATTTGTCCAGGGGTTCAGGGACCTAATTATTACCTTCCCCAGTTGTTTTCCCTCAAAACTCCTCCTTCACACTGCTTCTTTTTAACTCTCCCATCCCTCTCAATCAGTGTCCTCTTCCTCTCTCTTTTTCTCACTTTCTCTCTATCTATACTCTCTCCATCTCTCTCCCTCCTTCCCTGGAAAGAGAATTCTCAGAGCACCACTTCAAGGGCCTTCGTCTCCCGAGGGAACAGTCAACCCAAATGCGAAAGCCTGCTCTCAGCTCTGGGGAAAGTCTTTGTACTTCTAGCTTCACCTGTTCCGTCAGCTAATGGATTCTGCTGTGGGAACTCTCTGAGGTAGTCTTAATAGCCATGCTAATGTGCTCTAGAATAGCATCTGTCCAGGTCAGGAGTCTGGTCTAAATTCCTTATTACATTCTTTTCAGTCAGTTGATTGGCTGGTATAAGGCACTAGAAAGTTGAGTGAGATTTAAATGGGAAATTGTTCTGTGAGGTGTGTAGCACAGACCGACTAACCAAAGCAATCACATTCTTGCCCGGTCCATCTGCTAGTCTCCTACCAGCTCCACCCCAAGTCTCAAAGTGCATCAAGTCATTTAAACAAGACCCACCTGATGTCCTGCCCAGAGCCCCGTCGCCTGAAGAAGTTGGCCATGCTGCTAGTGGCCTTGGGCTTAGCGGCATTGGTGGCGTTCTTTGAGTCACCGACATGCATGCGCACGACAGTGGAGGTGGTGAAGGCACTGCGCACGTTCTTCTCCGGTTTGGCCAGCATGATGTACACCTGTCATCAGACAGGAAGATTCGACACCTTGTTTCTATGCAACCACAACGCAGAAGATTATGGTGAAGAGGATGGTTGTGGTGACAATGAAGGTGACGATGTTGCTAACTGCAGTGGTGACGATGACGGTGACGATGGCAGGTGATGATGACAACCACGTCAAAAAGAATAACCAACATTTCCACGTCACAGAGGACGATGATGAAGGTGACGGTGATGGTCCAAACAGACGATAATGACAACGGCGCCGGTGGCGAACCTTGGGGGCAAACATGCAGCACAGGGCCACGGTGGCACTCAGGCTGACGCTGAAGCACATGGTGATAATCTTGTAGTTGGAACCAAAGTAGATGGGCACGAACGCCAGCCAGATGATGCAAGTGGTGTACATGGTGAAGGCGATGTATTTGGCCTCGTTGAAGTTTGCGGGTACGTTTCGAGTCTGTGAAAAATCCAGAAAAATCCAGAAGGGGAAGAGAGAAAAGAGCAGTAATGAAGAGAGAACGAGAGACTGGCAAGTAAAAAGGGTAAAACATACTGAAAATTAGTGAGTTTGAGGGAATAGAGAGCGGTTAAACGTCACAGAAAAAGAGAGAGAAAGGGCAATGAGAAGAGAAGGCATGTGCTGACAGCAGGAGGAATGCTATCCCAGTGCAGGGTATTATTCACTGTGACAGTAAGTTGTGTGTGTGTGAGTGTGTGTGTGGTGCAGCGGAGCACCTTGAAGGCGTAGAAGGTGCAGCTGAGGATCAGCAGACCGTTGTAGCCCAGAGGAGCCACGACCCCCAGCGTGGTCATATTACAGATCAGGTGCACCTCTCGGATACTGGGGTAGTCATAGATGACCTGGAGGGAAAGGGAGTATGTACAAGAAATGTCCCTCTACCACCACAGAGATCTCTCGAGATCCTGTCCTACTTCACAAACACAGGCAAACAACCAATAAGGGGCACGGACGGACAAATAATCCCATGTAAAAATGCACATGCAGGTGTGTCTCACCATTACACACTTTTACCCCATCACACACACACATTCCCTACCTGTGGCGGCTCCATGATGAAAAGAGCCACGATGATACCCAGCTGCAGCAGGATGAGCAGGAAGGCGATGACCAGCTGGGCCGCAGCTGACATGAAGCGGGGCTTCTTGGTGCAGATCTTCTTCTTGCTGCCGGCCAGGATACGGGCTATGCGGTTGGTCTGAGGCCCACAACAACAAGAAGTTATGACCAACAGTCTCCAACAACTTCTTTAACAGTTATTAGAGGACACTTCCACTATAGAGAACCCAGAGATTGCGACTATTGGGAGTCAATCTGAAAAATACTGGCTGTCAGGGGCATTTTTAGCCCCCTGAAAATCATGGACTGTTTTATGGTCTAAAACCTGCAAGATTAATCTCAATGTCCAGATAAATAGTAATTAATGGGGGACTCTAACACTGTGTCCTTCATCCTCTGAAATACATAAACTTCTTAATGCATTACTCAGGATGTCTTCCCCTTCAGCAAGAATCCTCTTAGAATCTTCTTTTTTCTATCAGCACCTCCTAGGCCCCCTACCTTGGTAACCAGAGCAGAGTAGCTCATGGCGGGGGAGAGGCCAATGCCCAGACGCTGCAGGTAGCAGTGGACTACATGGGGCTTGGCAATCAGGCTGAAGGTACACAGGTAACCCAGACAGATCCCAGCCAGGATGATGTAACACAGCTCCCGGCTGGACGACTTCACCACCGGAGTGTCCCAGAACCTAGACACACACACAGCATTAACGAGGGCGTGCACACACATCAACTGTGAAAACCTACTTGGTCATAACCCTTTTAAAACAAATTCACGTATTATGTGGTGTGCTTGCCTTTGGTATTGCTTTAGGCTTGATTTAAAAATCCTTTCTAGCCTTTATCTATAACAAAAGCTGACAAAGTTACTTGCACTTAACCCTACTCACAATTAGTGATGGGCATTCTGGCTCTTTTCAGTGGCTTGTTCAGCTCAGCTCGCCAAAAGGAGGTAGTTCTGCTTCCAAACTCAGTTTCCTATAATCTGACTATTTTTGGTGTTAAAACACTAGGCCTACTAATTAAATATATTAAATCGTACTCTACTTTAATCACTGTGTATTCATATATTTATAGAATGTAAGTTATGTGATAGAATTCTATGAAACATTTGCATTGAAAGTATATGTGAGTATACGTAAGTATATATAAAGTGTATGTAAATAAGCAGCAACAAATGTATGCCTTTTAATCAATGTTATCTTCACAAATAATAAGTATGCGCACCAAATTTAAATATACAGAAATATAATTTGTACGATTTCAAAAATAAAACGGACCTCTCTGACGCAAACACACTTCACAGCTGTTTGACTTTGTAACATAACGAAATAAGGCACTTCATGTTTGTTTACACTATACGTCAAGATATGTCAAATGCAGGTATAAGTAGACTAAATGTGATTTAATGAGACGCATATATAGGTGTACAAATGAATGCACAAATGCACAGAAACTAATTAAAACACATAACTAAAAAACTGAGGGCAGGGTTACTTGATGAAGATGGAGGTGACGAAGAGTGTTGCCATGAGGCCCAGACACGCGAAGACCACCGCAGCGATTGGCTCTGGGTCCCCCCAACGCACATACTGCACCTGGATAGGCTCGCAACCTGAGAGGAGCATGGGAGGATACCGATACCGAAAAAACAGAGGGAGAAAAGGGAGAGAGGGATGAGAGGAGAAGAGGTGGCCAATGTGAAATTGGTGCTGTTTTTATCATCGGACTGCAGTGAATGTTTGTGTGTGGTTGCATGTCAGTGTGTGTGGCTGGGCTTAAGTGAGTGTCAGTGTGTTCGATAAACCCCTAGTGTGTTCTGTGCCACTTTGCCCTTCTCTGCCTCTCTGACCCACATTCCGCCTCATGTTCCATTGTGTTCACTTCACACCTGGCCAACCAGCAGGTACCTGTGAGACCTCAAACACTAACTGTCACAGAATGGTGGAGAAAAATAATGGAGTGAAATTGGAGGGAAGAGACAGAGGGAAAAGGTGTTGTTTGGGGGCAGGAGAAGAGAGGGATAGGGATAAAGGTAAGTTATGGGGAGAGGGAGTGGGTGTAAAGAGAGAGAGACAGAGAGAGAGACAGACAGACAGAGAGAGGGAAGTTGGTTGAAGAGGGCGAAAGAGAGGAGCCTGACAAAGAGAAGGAGGGTTTAGATGGATGGAGAGAAAGAGAGTGAAAATAGGAAAGGAGGCCGACCGATGGATGAGCAAGAGACAGAAACAAGACAAGAGACAAAGAGAGCGGCACCGCACACCCGTGAGATCATCCGTCGGCCAGGCGCCCAGGTCACAGGCGCGACATGTGTACTCGTCAAACACATACTCGTTTTCCTTGCACGGTGTGCATGTCCAACAGCAGCTGACCTCGCCCTTACGTATTACCTAGGCAACACACACACACAGATGGTCAGAATCCCTCCTGTTGTTAGGCCTTGATCCTGATTGGTCTTTGGGCGGTCTTCTGACCTTGATCTGGGCCTTCAAACACGGTTCCGAGCACACCGACTGGATGATGGTGTTGTTGTTGGTCCAGATCTCCTCATCGTCCATCCTGAGGCCTCCCTGATCCCAGCTGCCTACATGGATGTAACTGTACTGATCTTCTCCCATGTGCTTGAAGTTCATGATCTCATACCTGCAGACATCCACAGGAACATCCACCCCCACATATCCACATCATCTACACGTACACCATCAACGTATGGACACACTGTCCCATTAATTTAAATGGAAGGGTGTGTCCAAACTTTTGACAGTTAGTGTATTCATTTAGCAGGCGCTTTTACCTAAAGGAACATAATAAAGTGCTTGTAAGTAGGAGCAGCAGAAAAAGGGAGGAATGTACCATTCTAACACTGTGACAATGGGTCATCATTGTAGCACAGTGAGCGTCCCTATGTCACATGCTTTCCCCTGCCAACAACTATACTCATCTGTCTGTCACTATGTCTGCCCATCAGTCTGTTTGTCATTCTGTCAGTCTGCCTGTCAATCTGTCTGTTTTTCTGCCTGTCTATCATTCTGTGCTGTCTTTTTGTTGGTCATTCTGTCAGTCTGTGTGTGTATCCCTCACCTGCCAGGTGAATCTCCGTTCTGGTCAAAGTGGATTATCTCTCCTGACACACCAGTGAAGTTGGTGCTCATCAAGAAGTCCAGCAGCTTGCGGCCATCGATGGGCCGCATGGATTCACACAGACCCTGGGGCCGAGAAGAGAGCAGCGTGAACACACACACTCCCACTTTCACAAACACTGTCCTGTTTGGTACCCACCTTGTAGCCAGGGCAAAGTGATTGCTGCATGGCATGTAGTCCATAAGCCATAGAGTAGATCGCATTGATAACAAAACCCATCTTGGTGTCCTGGGCATACTGGTGACGCAAAGACTCAATTTCTGTGCGCACACACACACAAACACAAAACTCTTTACAGAAGAGTGTTTATAATGTATAGTATGACAAAGGGATTCTGAGTGTATGCAATCCGTGTCTCAATTGTACAATGTGTGTATGCGTGTGTGGTCTCACTGTTGCAGGTACGGTTGAATTTGCTGCTCTCGTGGGGGTGTCCCTTTAAGCGGCACTGGAAGCGATGCTGCCAGAACTCTGGGAACCAGGGGTTGCGCACATTCACTTCTGGCGTCAAGTTGAGGTAGTAGTCATCGAACCAGGTCACGTAGGCCGACTTGAGCTTGATGGTGATCCCCCCTGCGGCCTCGCGCTGGTAGCCGTCTGTCACATCATACCTGTCTGCCCAGCCGTCGCTGTGAAGGGGAGGAAGGAGGTAGGAGGGAGAAGGAGAGGCAATGGGAGTGAGAGTGGGGGGGAGGTAGGAAGGAAGGAAGGAAGGAGGGAGGGTGAGGGAGGGAGGGAGGGAGGGAGGAGGGGAAGGTAGGTGGAAGTGGGAGAGTGAGAGGAGGAGAAATGAGGGATAGTGAGACATGAACGGGAGACGGGAGTCAGAAACACAAAGAGACAGAGAATTAGAGAAAGGGAGAAACAGGGAGGAGTCACATAGAGACAGGAAGTGCCAGCTCAGACCTGTCAAGCTGAATTACAACGTGTTGCTCTTGCTAACGTTCTCCTTCAAACATTCAATCCATAAATGAACACATACTAATTTTTTTAGGTATCCTTTGGCTAAAGTCCTCAAAAAACATCAATAGGGGCAGGAGATCAAATCCCAACATGGTATACACACAGACACCCACAGACAGGTGTCTAACAACCGAAACACTTTAGATAGTCAAGCTCTCAAATTTAGTATTACAGAACATGCACTTGTCCATTTGAAATACTCTCAAAGTGACCCACACCACATCTCTGGTTCTCTTAGGAGATATGTCGGGGTCTAGACATTGAGCCTTTCCTCTGTTAGGATCCCAGACAGTGACAATGATCTCTGCATGGGTCTGGATAAGTCCCCGGACGTCAACATGACGGCGGCGTGTACAGTACCAGCCTGTCAGGGAACTTAGATAACCCAGCAGCGCTCGCATTACACAACAGCCTGTGTGGGTGGGCTTTGTGTGAGGCTCTATCCCCCTGGGTGAGGGAGAGGAGAGGCTTTCGTAACACTTCTTTTCAGAGGGAGAGCGGGGGGAGGAATGGGAATGAAAGGAGAACGATGGATGTGAAAAGCGGAAGGGAGAGAGGAAGAGAGAGGGAGAGGAGACAGGGGGAGTGAGAAAGAAAGAAACTGAGGGAGAGAAGGAGACAGAGAGAGAGAGAGAGTGAGCGAGAAGGAGAGCGAGAGAGCAATGAGCCGTGGTGGTGGATGGGTTGAATCACTTGTCGGCGCGGTGGAGAGGCGCGGAGCCCACACACTGACCTGAGAAGGGCAGCTCTCTGCTCCCGATCCACCTACAGCACTGACACACACGAACGCAAACACACACAGGCACATGTACACACACACAAACACACAGCCTCCTGTGTAACCACCTACAGCTCTGCAACTATCAACTTTCATGCCAACTCGTTGCTCTAAGAGGGGAGTGGAGAGCTGTGAAGTGCACTATATGAGGAAACAGAGAGAAGGGTTGTTATTATGGAATAGGCCAGAAACTATTTAGGGAAATGTTGTCATAGGAAAGCAGACATGCCTAACAGCAATGTGCATCAGAATACCAATTTACCCCTGGACATTGTACAAAAAGGTTTACACTGCATAGCAAGCATTGTAATTCATTGCATACACTGAACCAATGTGATTGAAGCGTTTTTTCCCTAGAAGTTACATTCGAACTGTTTGATCTGGTCAGTCCTGAGGTGGGAAAGGGGCAGTGATCACGGAGGAACTGGAAGTCCGAGTGGCTGACTCATGTGACTTGGACCTGCCATGATACCTCCCGATCTATCCTTCTGTTTCAACAGGTACCGTAGAACAGAGGCTTGGTGCTCTACGAAACTTCCATTACGATTTAAAATGGAAGGGTTAGGACGGAGGCATGGAGGGAAGGAAAGGAGGCAGGAAGGAAGGAAGGTAGAGAGGAAGGAATGATTGGACGCAATTCCAGGTAGCAGGATATGAGTGGTCCGTATGAATCACTCTCAGGTTCACGAACATGGCAGGTACAGTAGGAACGAGGGCTAACGAAAACAGTCATTAAATCATGCTACTTTGTGGTTTTAGAGCGAGATAATTGCAGACCTCTGTGAATGATTTGAGGGGCTGAGAGGTTGAGCAGAGCATGTTAGCTCTGTCTCACTGAATAATAGAAACAAGTGTTATCACATTAGACGACACGCGTGTGGACTGGAAATGGGTTTGTGTTTATGCAGATCGTTTCATTCAGCATTTTTCTAAATCCAATCCACTGCTATGCACATGTCTGGCTGGTTTGTTTGGGCACAAATAGACACGTTTCTGTTCATGTGAGTGCGCACACACACTCGCTTGCTAACAGCCGGGCACTGAGACCCTGACACCATTTTCTTAAATAGACAGCCCTTAAATATTCAGAACTGGCATAGATAAACAGAACTCAATCTCCCAAAGGAACAGGTTTCTCCTCTCATACACTCAACACAATGATACACGAACACACACACATACACACACACACACAAAGAACAAAGTCTCCCTTTTCAACACTCACAACATCAGAACAGTATCTAGACATTTATCAATCAAAGTGCCAAATGCATGCTTGGTACATCAGCAAGGGTCCTCATAGCAGTCATCCTTTTGTTAACCTGGTAAACACAGTTCTGACCTGCAGCATCTGAGCATGTAGCCAAGTGGCTAGTATTAAATAGGCTGGCTTTGGTTGGTACAGTATTTTGAATTTAGTTCAAGGTCACTCCGTGGTCTCTGCTGTCAAATATAAGAGATGGAAGACAGCCTACATATGTGTTTCCTAATGAGAAGAGACTTTCAGACAGCTCCAGGGAAACGACCAAACCAGAGACCTTAAAATAAAACGTGCCATACTGTCGGAGATTGAAATGCACAGGACAACTTTGTACCCCTCCATGTCTTAAATTCATTTTTTCTTCCTTTCATTTCTTTCTCTTTCTCGCTCTCTCACCCTCCATCTCTCCTTCTAGCCCCCTTAAACCATTCGTCACTCCAAATAAAGGGATCCTATGAATAGCATGTCATTTCTAATGGTGACAATCGCCTCAAGGAAAAATTCTCTCTTTGCTCTTAAGGAATCAGTAATTTTCCACAACTGGGTATTTTTAGGGATGGTACAGTATTAATCCTTCAGTATCATAATCATCTTCATCATTTTAATTTTCATCATCATCTTGTTGACAGAGAGACAGCATATGCCCAGCTAAGAATGAGAATGACACATGAATTTTGCCGAATCTGAAAGACAGACACTGCATTGTGAAACACAATCGCTTTGCCAATCAATAGGGCTGTGATTGTTTTGCAGTGGCTGACCTAGCGAACCAGACACATAGCTGTACATATCTGCCAACAGCAAATCTACATCAAACACCTGTCTGCTAGACAACCTGGTAAGGAAAGGTTATGTGACCCAGCTCGTTGTCATGTCAATGGTTCCACCGCAAAGTGTGACAGTTTGGGATAACCCTTCTAAAGAGAGAAAACATCAACAATTACCTGAAAGGAAGACCTCTTCTGCAGATGAGATGGAGGGCGATGAAGGCTGACGAGACGAGGAGCAGGTGAGGATGAGGATGGTGAACATGAAGGTGATGTTGAAGATGGGGTCGGTAACCATGGATACTGTCGCTTTGATGGTGCTGAAGATGTGGAGAAGGTTGAATGGTGAAAGCCTGGAGGTGAAAGAACCTGTTGGGTCTGCACACGGTAAAACACACAGCATTTGTCCTGGTTGGGTGTGCGTGTGCATCGTACATTTGAAAGCATAAACCATTCCCAAGCGTGCCTGTCTGTATGCTTCCCTATAAGCATGTGTGCCGATGAACGCGACCTAGATGTGTTTCCATGCACTGTTGTCTGTTTATCCACCTCAGTCTATGCTTGAGTGTCTGTGTGTGTGTTTGTGTGTGTAGACACCTCTGCCTGTGCCTTTACATCTGCATGCGCGCCTCTGCTCTTCCACCCACCTCCCGACGAGCAAGAACTCCCCGACCAGGTGGCGGCGTCTCATGGCCATCAGGATGCCTCGGACGGTCATGCCCTCGCAGAAGCAGGCCACCACACGGGCCTTGGGCAGATGGCCGCGTAGCTTCTCCAGTAGCCTGTCAAAGCCCTGCTCGCCCGCGTTGCTGTATATCTTGTCCGAGTGGGCGATGCAGATGCCCTCCCGGGCTGCCATGTCCTTGAAGGCCTCCATGCCGCTCTCCCCATAGTTACCTGAATGGGAGGGGGGGCAGAGACAGGCAGACAAGCAAAAACACATGCACACACAAGCACATATAGACATACAGATAGGGAGACAGAGACAGAAACGAGAAACGAGAAAAAGCGAGGTTATACTGCTGTTCAGTACGAGAAGTCTTCATCCTGAGGCCAATTGTTGATGATTTGATTCACTCACAAATAGGGTCGAATTCCCTCACTGCTCAGCAAAAGAGACTGATTGATGAACAGAGTTTATGGTTGTACATTCACATTATATTTAGCTGTATGTTTTGTTCACATATCAGATGACTGGTCACATTAGACAATGCCCATGGGCATGCACACACACACTGATGGAATGCCAACACTTTGCCCCAGAATATGTGGTGTCCCCATTAAATAAACTGTCAGGGGTAGACTCCCTAGTTTCCATGAAAACCAGGTCACCTCGTTTTGGTTGGAAATCCATCCTCACTCTGGAGGCATGAAAGGGTTTCAGTGTCTCCGTTTGAAAGATAGAAGGTTATTTCCCTGACAGTTACACTACTTACTCCTCATTGTGTTTGGGTGTACATACGTTACATTAAACTTCAAAAGCTCAGTGCTACATTTACTGTTGTGAACTGGCAGTATGTCATCCCTGATAACATGAAGGCTTAGCCTTCCTGCTTGGAAAACAAAATGATCTGCCAAACAGGATTATATTTTATCCTGCTGGAAAGAGACTTAAAAGTGCTACGGACAGACTTTAAACAGCCTTAAAGGGTTAACAAAAAATCCTAGGAACACAATGAACCAAGCTCTCTGTGTGTGCATGTTTGTGTGCATCCAGGTGCGCGTTTGTGGGTGTGTGTGACATGCACGTGTATTCGAACAAGCACCCACGGGAGAAGAAAAACAGCCTTGTCTTTTTTTTCTCCTGTAAAAAGCTTTTCGGAGAAGATGCTAACATCGACATTTTAGTCATGTGTCCAACAAACACATCCCTGTTGCTGTGGATGAAACAATTCTGCCTAAAGCAGCCGTACATGTGATCACAAGCAAGAGCCCAAGGTGGTCACAGGTTACCTACCAAGACGGTCATAGGGTCAAAACCCGTTACATCCATTCCCAGAATGTTGTAGAGATACAGAAAGGATTGCCCAAAGTGTTCCTAGCTAATTTCTTAATCATGTTTAAACCCAACTGTTTCTGTCAGAGTAACAATGGTTTGAGTTTGGCAATTCCAATTCAAATGCATAACAATGTTATTATTCCCCACTTGAATTTGGTTCACAGTTATGGTGTGCAGGCGCCTGTTAATTAAATGCCTTTCCTTTGAGAACTATATCACCTACCATGGGATTTAATTATCTTTTCTCCATTGATCACTTACTGGGGAGTGCGTGTGTGTGTATGAATGTGTGTGTGTGTGTGAGAGAGAGAGAGAGAGAGAGAGAGAGAGAGAGAGAGAGAGAGAGAGAGAGAGAGAGAGACAGAGAGAGAGAGACAGAGAGAGAGAGACAGAGAGAGAGACAGAGAGAGAGAAAGAGATGTCCAAAATATTAACAAAAGTCTCTTCTTTCTACTTGAAAGCCTGTTCAGGAAACAAACACCTTAAACACATTATCTAGTGAACAGCCTAACAAACAAGGCAGACAGTAACCGGATACTCAGGCCTTATCCTCAACCCTAAATACCTCTTCTCACCTCGCTTCTCTATCTGGTGCACTTGTCCTCATTTTTACTGTGCAGTGTGTGTCTGTGTGGGTTTGTATGTGTGTCATTGTGTAGGTCTGTGAGCAGTATGTCATTAGGCCACTGTGCCAGCAGTGTGTGTGTTTGCCTGTGTGTGTGCCTGTATGTGTGAAGTCAAAGTGCCACAAAAATGGATGTCAGTGTTACAGTTTGCCATTGCGTATAACATAATTTTGCATACTGTACATTAAAGGGAATATAATACGTGCGAGGGGACGATGTAGATGAAATCGACTGAAATGCACTTTCCAGATGATGTTTTATTGAGAGTTGTGGATTATCAGATTTCCAAGGGACGCGTACACACACATCCACACATGTGCAAACAGTTTAACACACAACATACTGCCTTAAAGACTGTCAGTCTCATATCCATTTTCCCTGTCCACACAATGCTAATGTGAGAACTAGATCATACACACAAACAGGCAGGATTTCAATCTCCAATGCTTTACTCTATTTCTAATGATAGAATCTGGTCTCCATGGTGACACAACATAAATATACATACTGATGCATAATTTCTATGCACTGCCAGGGAACTACTGTAGTGCCTTCCATCGTTGCGAACTGCCAATATACAGGAGAAATCTGTTATTGTTGGATAGCTAAAAATAGCAGATCTCTGGGAAACTCTGTTGGATATCTTTGTGTCTTGGTGGCAACATTTCATTCCAGTTGCAGGGAACAAACCTTGGCACCTGTTTCATGCTGAGGCAGAGAGAGTGACAGGCATACACACCTTGACATGCACATGTCCAGACTCACACAACACACAACCTGACACAACACACACCTGACACAACCACACCCAGACACTGACTCAACACAACTAGACACACGTACACGCCCACACACCCAGACACACACACCCAGACACCTGCACAACACAGCCAGATACACCCACACACACACGCTCAGATGCCCATACAACACAACCAGACACACGTACACGCCCACACACCCAGACACCTGCACAACACAGCTAGACACACTTCCACACACCCTGACACACATACCCAGAGACCCATACAACCCAACCAGACACAGGCACACACCCTCGTGCTCAGACACACAAACTCAGACACCCACATGACACACCCAGACACACACACCCACGTACACACCCATCAACACACCCACTGACACACTCACGCTCTGAGGAAAACTGCCTACTTCTGCGTGGTGACAGGGAGGGGAAGACACAGTGTTCTCACCCTCAGTGTGGATGGCAGACACGTAGCTCCAGTTATACCTCTTCACAATGTCCACCATAGCCCTGGCCTGCTGGGCGTCCGAGGGCACCACCCGCATGAAGTACTTAAACAGGCTCTGTCGTACAGAAGAACAGGAACTGAAACACAAGTGAAGCTGGGTGTGCCCATGCCTGAAAATCTCGCTTTGTATGTGATTTTATGTATTTAAGATACATGAATAAATACATAACTAGCTGTCTGTCTGTCTGTTTGTGTGTGGGTGGGTGTGTTTGTGTGTGTGGCTGTATGTTTGTGTTGCTGTAAGAAAGATTTGCTGGAACTGATGTTTGTTTATTTCCTCCAGGAACACACTGACACTTATTGAGGGACTTGTTGCACCTGTTGGTAAGTGATTTAACTAGTACTTTCTGTGAATTATATTATTGTTGCTTGCTTTCCTGGAGAGTCACACTAAGCAGTTAGAGGGTCATGTTGTTTAATTGTAATTTGTTTAACTACATGCTCTTCTGTTTTACCCATTGGCGCTTGTTTGCTTTTCACAGTGTGTGCTGCATGTTTTGGCTACCCACAATGTTTTTGAATAAATGTAAATGTAATGTATGACTGCATCTATGTCTTTGTGTGTGTGTGTGTGTGTACATGTACACGTGTGTGTATGTGTGTGTGCGTGTGTATGTGGTTTTACGTATGTGTTATTGTATGCACATCTGTCAGTGTGTAGCTGTGTTTGAGTTTGTGTGTGGTCAATGTATATATGTGTGATTGTATACACATCTGTCTTTGAGTTTTTGTCGGTGTGTGGTTTTAGGTATGTATATGATTGTATGTATGTCTGGGTATATGTGTGCATGGTCATTTGTGTGTATGACTGGATATAAGTGTGTATGTGTGCGTGTGTCTATAGTGGTGTAGACCCCACCTTATCGCTGAGGTCCATGCTGGTGGCGGAGTAGGCTATCTGAGGGATGTTGAAGAGCTGGAGAAGGTTCTGGACCTGAATGGCCACTGAGCTGGACCCTGGTCCAATCAGCCCCACGATGGGCTTCTTGCCCCGGACCAGTGCCTGGCCGTCCTCCCCTGTGCACTTCCCCAGGCTCTCTTCCTCCTCATTAGACACCAGAGTGTCCCGGATGAACTCAATACTCTGCTCCAGGGCCACGGCTGAGTGCCAACATGAGTCCCTGACCAAAACAACAACAGCCATGGACATACGCAAACCCATTTCTCCAGTTTACATTTCCATAGATGCTATTCAAATCAGCATTTGTAGCAAATGTTAGTTCAAAGAATGAGGTGAGCTTGGTTAACTCAACAAAGCAGTATTGTTAAAGGAACTGACCTGTGGTCACGTACTCGCTAGTGAATCAAGTGCACCTCAAAGAGTGAGAAGTAAGGAGGAGGGCAGCTGTGTACCTGATCTCACAGCCCAGGGTGATGTTGGGGAGTATGTGAGGGTCAGCGTTGATGCGGTCCAGGGTGTGCATCATGGCCTCCACTCTCTGGATGCCGTACTGCTCACGCACAGCACCGCATTTCCGCTCGTGCACCTAGGACACACGTGCAATCTTTGTATCTGCTCAAGCAATCGTTCTCTTTCTTACTTTCTCCCTCCCTTTCTGGCCAAATGTATTGCTTACACTGAGGTATACGCACACCACAGACTTGTACGTGTCTGCACGTGAAACTGTTCTCCCTCCCTCTCCCTCTTACACTAATAAGCATGCTTACAGTGATACAAACACATACACAGCTAAATGCATGCACATAAAGCATTCTTTCACCCTCCCTCCCTCTCCCTTTCTTTCCCACATGCCTTGATTACACTGATGTAAACATATACACACAGACAGTGTTGCACCTTACTTTGTCGGCAGGGGGTTGGTGGTGGACTGAGAACAGAGCACCTATGATGATGTCACCAGGGATGTGAGCCAGAACTCGTCTCTCATTGGACTGGGCTGTGACCCAAACACCACCTCTGTTTTGGAGCAAGTTCAAATCTGTTCCTAGTAACATAAATGTCTGCAGCACCCACACATACCAACCTCCTCCTCTTCCTATCCCCCCATTCCTCCCCCTGCCCTCTCCCATTCTCCTACTGCTCAAGGACATGGCTGGGATGGATCGGTCGACTGACACATGATTCTGTCAAAGCCAGTAATGTGGATTCAGTTGCCAGACCTATGTTGTGCTGAGAAACACAAATATGGCTAATAATGTGTGAAAGGCACACTTTCTAATGTAGGCACAGTCAAAACCAGCGAGGGGGTCACAGATTGCTTCATGTATCTGGAAGAAGACAGGGAAACATTTAGTTAGCTCAACTATAAATGCAAGACAAATTATTTAGTGTCATGAACCAAACGTATCTTATCTTAGACATTAGGTGTATATGACTCATACAAATGGTCCTCACTGCGTACCAAACATACGAATCAGCTAAAGCAAAACCTCCTGTCATCTCCCCCAATGTCGTCTGATACGTAAATACAAGCGACTTTCATCACAGAAGAATTAATACATCGTGAATTAGTAACTGATCTATTGTTTTCAGAAATTCTAGGACTTCAGAAGATAACCGGTCTGGAAGTTAAACGAGTAAAAAAAAACGTACAGACTTTCTATAAAAACTGACATTTATGGTAGCACTCGTTGCGGATGGTTTTGAAAGATACAATTTACTGGTGAAGCTTACCTCCACGGAAACTACACTCTTCGGTAATATGAGTGTGGATACTTTAAGGAATAGAAACTTCTTCGTTATTTTAACAGCTGTCCTATTTTGATAATACCAGAAGCCCAAACATCTAAGCATACCTCATAACAGTGGTGTGCCTGTCTTGGAAGACATACTTCAGTAGATCTCAACAATAATAATAGCATTTATAATCTATTGTAGAGAGGAAAATGAGTCAAATTTACCTTTTCTGTGTTACTTTGCTTCTCCCACTGGATTAAACCGATCGTGAACCCCTTCGCGTGGTCCCTCTAAAAGCTATTCTTTTCTTGAAATAATTGGATGAAGTTACAGCAAATCCATCGCCAAACGGCTGCAAGGACAGTTAAGGCTTCTCTGTTGAGAGTTGGTGGAGCCTGTTTTCCTATGGGATGACTGATAATTATCTGACGCAGTTACAAGTATTCAACCCACATGAACGCTTGGAACCGTTTTACGCGCTGTATGGAGAACTATGTCGGTGTCTCCTTAACGTTATAACTTGGTAGCTAAAACCCAGAAAGTTGATACTTCAGGCTTCTCTGAAAAGATAAGACAAACCTGCGTCTATTTCAGCGACAGTCTGGACAAAAAGACGAAAGAAAGTCGACGTGTAGCCTAATCTCGAATTCAGGGTTGCCTATTTATCAATTCATAGAATCTTGAGGTGAAAGTGAACCCATTCCAAGTTGGTCTGGAATTTTGAGAACATTTGAGAGGTTTCCTATTGCCTATATCCCCACCACAACGATAATAGAGAGATGATGCGAATATCACCACCCATGGTTAATCCACATTTTACCATGGCAACAACGGGGAGGTTGAGGGGGTTGAACACGCGATAGCTGCAGGCGCGTATGCAAGATAAAGCGCTCCAAATCTTCTTGATAGCTTGATTGTAGCACCACCTTCTGGTTTGACCAATAGCCTGCAGCAAATGCTTGGGGGCAGATGTGTTTTGCATGAGAAGTTTGAAAATGTGCGAGACAAACTTTTGTACTTGGCCTAACAGTAATTGTTATTTCATAGGCTACAGTGGCCAACAAAGAGTGATTTTTGTTCTAAACATGTGGTAGTAGATAAGGCACTTGAAGAACAAAAGAGCCAGTGCGCTCGGAAGTCCAAAGGGATCGTGTGACTTGCTTTCCCAAGGATAGGCATGCAGTCTGCCGTTCTTTAATCCACATACCATAAACATGCTGCAGGCCTTTAAGCATGCGAAGTCATTTTAATGGGCCCTGCCCAAGGTGATCTTAACCTTCAAACGTGATGATTTAAAAGATTAAAACTAACATATTAAATTATATAATTAGACTGAAAGTCCTACTTACTTGATGACAGTCCCATTGATTCCAAATGAGTTGTATTTACACATAGGTCAAACAGGGAAGACATTTACGGGCACGATTTAAAGATTGCATGCCCCCTCCCATTCTAGAATATCTGAAGTTCTGATAGGACATTTGATTGTTTGTTACCAAGTCGCAGAAAATTAATATTATGCGACAATCGGATACGGCTTGTTGAGCCGTTATCTGCGCACGAGAATGAACTCAAAAAATTGCGTGCCCAACGTTAAAAACCAGAATGACATTTGACAGGATTGATAGGATGCACGACCGTTTTCAGTTCGTTTCCAGAACCACCCAGCCATAAAATAAGCTTCACCCGGGGTTATGAGACATGTGACTAGTCAGGGAGGGAGGGTGACTGGGGGAGGAAGAAAAATAAAACTTCGAAGAAACAGGCTCTGAGGGAAACTTTCAACGAAAGTCTGTTAATAGTCGTGCACAAGGCTGTTGGTGACATTTGGTTACTAAGATGTGGCCTTTGATACTGATCAGCTTCATCTTACATCTTGCGCCATCCTTTCAGCAGTTTCCCCGACTGTGCGCCACACAGGATGCCCTGCGCTCAAAGGAGTGTTGCCCGGTCTGGGAGGAAGACGGCTCGGCTTGTGGAGCCAACTCTGGCCGCGGGTTCTGTCAAGACGTTGAGGTCTCAGACCTTCCCAATGGACCGCAGTATCCCTTCTCCGGACTGGACGACAGGGAAAAGTGGCCTTTGGTGTTCTACAACCGGACCTGTCAGTGTGCAGGCAATTTCATGGGATTTAATTGCGGGGACTGCACGTTTGGTTATTTTGGTGTTAATTGCAACGAAAGAAGGGAGTCTCTAAGAAGGAACATTTTCCATCTGTCGGCGGCCGAAAAGCAGAAACTTATATCTTATCTGAACCTGGCTAAGCACACTAACAGTACGGATTACGTGATCCTCACGGGCACTTACCAAGACATGGCCAATGGCTCTAACCCTATGTTTGCCGACGTGTCGGTGTATGACGTGTTTGTGTGGATGCATTACTATGTTTCGAGGAACATGTTGATGGGTCCTGGTAATGTGTGGACAAATGTAGATTTTGCCCACTGGGCCCCTGGATTTCTTCCTTGGCACCGTGTTTACCTGCTCCATTGGGAGCATGACATCAGGAAACTGACCGGAGACTTTAGTTTTTCTATTCCGTACTGGGATTGGAGAGATGCGCGCGGCTGCGATGTGTGCACCAATGACTTGATGGGCGACCGGAGTCCACGAGACCCCAACCTTCTTAGCCCAGCGTCTGTATTCTCCTCATGGAAGGTAAAACGTGTGCTCATTTGTTACCTTTAAAAGTAGTCTATTACTTATTCAATCTATCCCACGCACCGCGCACACACGCCTGCCTTTTCTTTCTTTCTTTCTTTCTTTCTTTCTTTCTTTCTTTCGTTCTTTCTTTCTTTCTTTCGTTCTTTCTTTCTTTCTTTCTTTCTTTCTTTCTGTCTGTCTGTCTGTCTGTCTGTCTGTCTGTCTGTCTGTCTTTCCTTCCTTCCTTCCTTCCTTCCTCCCTTCCTCCCTCTCTCTTTCTCTCTCTCTCTCTCATCCTCTCACACACACACACACACACACACACACACACATTCATAATATTCAGATCAACATAGGAACATTTTCTGGCCATAGAAGTAAGACTGTGTGTGTGGGCTGGTCTGCAGGTGTTGTGTTCTCGAGCAGCAGACTATAATAGTGAGGGGGTGCTGTGTGATGGAACGCTGGAGGGGCCACTGCTTCGAAACCCTGGAAACCACAACCGAAACGTTGTTGAGCGTTTACCAACCACAGCAGAGGTGGAGTTTACGGTCAACCTACCAGATTATGACACAGGATCAATGGACCGCACTGCCAACATGAGTTTCAGAAACACCTTGGAAGGTATTGAAATTCCTGTACTTTGCAATACTACATATGCCCCATGTTAGAAATGACCAAACAAGATGATTTCCCATAGATAAAGCATTGCTGTTTAGTGTGCTGTTTTAGGTGAGTTTGATTTAAAACTCCTCCCTCGGTTTTGCAGGTTTTGGGAGCCCTCAGACTGGTGTGGCAGGCAGTGTTCGCATGGGTATGCATGCATCCCTCCATGTCTACATGAATGGATCCATGTCTTCTGTGCAGGGCTCTGCCAATGACCCCATATTCTTGCTGCACCATGCCTTTGTAGACAGGTAGGGGGCATGTACACACACATAGTACTTCTAATTCTTACACACTCAAACCCCCATCTCTGATGTCCACAGTATCTATGAGCGTTGGCTGAGGAGGCATCGTCCAGATCTGATCCATTACCCAGAGTTCAACACTCCGATTGGCCACAACAGAGAGTATCACATGGTGCCCTTCCTGCCTCTCCATAGGAACAGAGACTTTTTCATCTCCAGCAAAGACCTGGGCTATGAATACTCCTACCTGCTTGGATCAAGTAAGTGTGGTTTGAATGTCTCTTGCCCACAACAAATACTTCAAAATATAAGTGGACTTTTCACTGTCATCTTTTGGCCTCAACCTTTCTTAAAGATTCTTTGTTTTTTTCTGCTATCCCCATCTCCCAATTTTTCCTTTCACTCCTTCACAGACCAACAACTTTTGGAGTTTGTGGGCCCCTATATAGAGCAGTTTCGAGAAATGTGGCCCTGGATGCTTGGGGCTGGTCTCCTAGGGGCCATTATTGCCATGACTGTTGCTGCGGTGACCTTGACTGCAACAAGGTTCTGTCGTGGTTTGTTCAGGCAACGTGAAGGGAAGAGCTGGAGAATGTTCCTCCTCCCTGAGCGACAACCGCTCATCATCAGCTCTGACTCAGAGAGTTCTGCCTACCAAAACTACAGGACTGCAATGTGAAGACTACAGCACTCCACCTGTTGGTGACAAACTTGGGGACACTCTTGGGCACTCAGGTTCTTAACTGTGGTACGTCAGCCCTCACCTCCTTGCCAGCCCTGACTGGATGAATGGCGACGTCCAGTGCTGCGCTGTCATTTCAAATAGCCTGCAGTATTATTTCAACCTCCACTTCCTTTCACGACTTTAAATCCTAATGTAAATGTAAGGAGAAAATGCATCAGGATGAAACACTTCTCTGCCCACTATGAAGGCTGCCAGAGCACATCTGGAGGAGCACAGATTAGGCCTTATTCCAACCATTCAATAACTTCTAGGCCCCTCCAGACATCCCCCACTGTTAACACGATCCTAAAACTCCTGACCATTAGAGAAGCCAAAATTGGGCTAAACAAAGGTGGTATTCTTTATATATTGGAATTATGGTCTACAATAAAGCCAGAGGAATTTCTCCATGTCTCATACAATGTATTTTGGATGATGCAATGTAGTAATTAAACATTTGTCATTTGTCTCTTCACATTGAACTTTCGACCATGTATTAAACAAAATCATAAGCACTGAACTGTAGTGATGGAAAAGTCCACAGTAGAACAGGGTTTGGGGGAAACTACACAATCATTTTTCAAATGTAAACACCAAACACATGACTTGCTTGTAAAATTTTTATTTTTGGTAGAGAATGTTTCCTGACTAATTACAGCATTTTTGTCCCCCATCTTTTTCTTTTTATTTAAGCTGGTGGGAAACAGCACGCACACATGCCAAGCGCATTCATTAAAATGGACAATCATATGCAAATATAATTTACAACAATTAAACCATGCTGTCTAAGGTCCTACAAGGACATGTATTTGAAGTACAGTTGGAATCCCACATTAATTACATTGGAGGGTATGAGTATGCACAACCAAGTATTTACCTTGTGGTTGCTTTGATGAAAGGTGTTTTCGACACCGTCTGAACACAGACATCTGAGGCATTTGTGAATGAAGATTATGAAGGACTTCAAGGGCGGTGGATCAGTCAATTTTTATACAATAGCTGTTCTGTTCTCACAAAATAATTCATGCAAACAAAATAAGTGGAAAGCATATGGAATATAAAATGGTGGGATGGCAAATTAATTCTCAGAAAAAAATTAAGAAGCTTAATTTCAAGGTGCCAATGGTATCCTGAACACCTGCAGTTCTCACTACAGCACACAGAAGATGGTTTTTGCTTGTGTACTAAGAGTTGACATGGTTGGTCCTTTGGGGATGGTATGGACGCCATCCAAAGGTAGAGTTGAAACAACAGGGGAATCCTAATTCTGAGATATCAACCACAGCGCCAACCCCTCAAGACTACCTGATTGAAATTATAATGAAAGCCCCCACTTTACCCCATGGTATAGATGTATACCAGTATCCATAATATATAGACTAAGTGGTCAGTATGGAAGGTTTGCTACAGAAGAGACTGACAACTGTAGGACATCACTGCAGTGAGAAACAGAGAGACCAAGGCAGCGGAAAAACACTTATGTAGGGGTGGGTGGAGATTTAAAGAGACAAGAGTCAAACAAGGTGGTTACAGTGCATATTTGTTCATGTGTATTGTGGTTGTTCATCGTCGCACTCCTCCTCGTCCTCGCTCTCTTCTCGCTCCTTCTCCTCCTTCGGGGCGATGCGAGGGGGAGGTAGGTCAAGGCGGCCCCAAGACATGGGCTCTGCTTTCTTCATGGTTATCTCAACCTTAGCTGCCATCATGTTGACTGTGCTCTTGCTTACGTCGATCACCTAGAGAATGGGGAGGTAGAAAATAGAAGACATGCAGTGAATGAGACATTGAGGATGCCTTTGGCAACCAAAAATATGGGAGTAAGCCTTAAAACTATTACAATATACAGCATATGTCCATGTATATCTGTTGAAAAGAACACATGGCATACCATGTGAATCATTTTCATAATTCAATACCCTATGGGAAGGTCTTTCAGTTGATACTCACCCCCCATAAACTGATATTCTTCTCAAACTCCTTCTCACCCTCAAACATAATGTGGATGTTGAGCTGATAAAGGCAAACTGTTTTAGTTGTAAACATCAACAATCATCAGCATAATCTGAACGGTTACTCCAAAAAATGATTCTCAAACACAGCTTAGTTTCTCAAACAAGGACGATCGATTTCTTTTAAGATTCCATATCTGGAAAATTCTTCCAAGTTTTTGCAAGGTTCCTATTTTAGCCTTCAGAAATACCAAGTAAATGAGGGAAAGAGTTCTCCTCTTGTTAGTTTCATGTAAACCAGGTTTCTTACCATGGTGCTGTTTGCCTCCACATAACTCATCTCTGGGATGGAGTTCTTGGCATAGATGGAGATGATGACCTGGCCTCCTGTCTGGTGCCAGTCAAACCGGCAGGGAACCACCTTCTTACCCTGAATTATTAGGCAGGCAAAGACTACATAGGCAAAGTCCCTGTCTGTTTACATGTAACTCCTCCAGCTATATTTTCCCTATTTGACTGTAGAGTAAGCATTTATAAGCATTACACAGTTCCACAGCTGAATAAGAATATATAGCTTTATCAAAGATATTTGACAGAACAAACACACACCGCATTGTCCTTCTTCCAGACATGTGTTCCCTTCGTACAGCCTTCCTGGGAGAGGAAGGTGTTGAAGTCTGAGGTTTTCCTCATACAGCAGCTCCAATACTTCATCCTAGGGTGGTGGAGGGGGTGTAGACAAGAAGAAACTGGACTGTCAGCTCTTGTGCACGTCTCTGAGGGAATATTAGTCCTGAGAGGTTGATACAGAGCAACCTGAACTACACTGACCCTTCGTGGAAGATGGGAACGCCGGCATGGTACATGCAGACATCTTCGTTGCTGGCGGGGCCGTCAAAGTCCTGGGAAGCAAACGCAATCCTGAACGTATAGTTACCCACAAAGCAGCAGTGGAGCAACACTCACAAGCACAGGCATCAGCATCTTGTGTTAATACCTTGGTACATCCTCCATTTTTACAGGATGTTCCAATCTTGACCTCATCTCCGTCCTCCTCTAAGTGGGGGGAGGGGGGGGGGGGGGGGGGTTAGAATATATGAGGACTGAAAGAGAAGCCTGATGATGTAGGGCTGTGAGTGATTGTGGCTACTGTCACCTTTCATCTCAGTGGTATTGTTCTCAGACAGCTTTAGTTTCTCAAGAGCTTGCTTGAGGGAGGCAGAGATCTTCTGTGGCATTCTGACCACTGGCTCATTTGCACTGGAACAGCAGAAGAACACAAGACATGTGCATAGACCAACAATAAACACATACGTCAAACACTAGTCTCCTCACCAGTTAACAAACATACATGTAGTGTAAGAACACGGAGGAAACGGCCCACCGTGCTTTGCATTAGCAGTTCAAGACAGCAAAACAAGCCTTCACAAGCCGTCATGCACGACCATTCTTTTACTAATGTGTGTCTACATAAGCAAAGACCTGTTTCTGGTTATCCACAGGTCTGCTGATCAATAAACCAAAACTAATGATTACTTAATAACTGAATACAAAAATAAATGTTTGAATTACATCCTGCTATGTTAGCTCATGAGAACATGGAATGCCAGAGCCATTTCTGGGAGTCCTATCTAAAGCCTAAACAAACACTATCTAGCACCTTGAATGCAGCATCTTCTGTCTGTCCTTGCATGGCTGTGTAGATGTCACCCTCTAACATTGCTTATGTGAGTAAAAAACTCTTATATTGTGATACTATTTAACTGCCTTTCATTTATGGATTTTTTTTCCAGTCTTCTGAGATTGTCAACTTGAGTGTATCGGACACTTGAACCTTACACATGTAATAAATACATTGATTTTGTCTTGAACTTTACAATTCCCTTTGTTGACTTGGCATTTTCAGAGACATTGAATATTTTCTAAAACGTCTTTACATTTGAACTTATTTACAATAAAAATAAGAATCTACCTTGGTCTGCATATGGATTCCAGAGGCTTAGGTGCTGAAACAATAAACTCATTGCATTTGGGTTTCAGGTTGTCAGAGTCACTCTTGTCGACTGATGTCTTCACCTCTGGCTTCACTGGTTCCGGAGGTTTCTCCTTATTGTGTGGGCCTATCGTACAGCCCTACGATAAGACATACAAATGCATTATATGGTAAGGAACCTAAAGAGAGGACACTAGATACAGATCCTGTCAACAGCTCAAAAGGATAGAAATTGGGTGAATCACAACCATTTTAATAACAGATCTTATAGTTGAGTAAATGTGCACGGCTCCGCAGGGAGGGGAACAGTCTTAACATACCACTATGTTAAGAAAGTCCGAGAAATCTGTCGTCCGTCTTTTACAGCAAGACCAACCCTTGAGAAAAAATTAGGTAATTAGAAAATACAGGTAACGTACTTTAAAAATAGCTTAAACTAGAAATGACACGTATGCACTGAACCACTTTTAAAAGTTGCTTTTCTCTATTGACATTTTTCTTTTACCTTTAAAGCATCATGAAATACTGGTACTCCCGGATGATAGGTACATACATCTGGAACGAGAAAGAAATGTGTATCATTTTACATACCGCTGGTTGTTGACTCTGCTGACAAACACAACTTATGCTCTAGTTTGCTTTGCTTATATAGCTTTTGGTAGCCAACGATGCTAGCGTAAGCGTTTGGAAATTTGCCAAGTAGCTTACAAGGTACGACGTTTTTGAACGAGCAAGCTGATCAGAAAAGGCAAGTTGCAGTACTAGCAGCAAGCGATGAAATTTTCAAGATCCCCAAGATCAAGAACTATACGATTTGAACTGTCATATGTACATCATTGAACAAGACAGCATGGACAAACCCCTCTAGAACCAGCTGGCCAAGTTTCGGTCAAACACAGAAAAGTTCAACTAGTTAATTTGCCTACAATTACTACGAGGTAGCTGGGGGATAGAAATTTCTGGACCTGCACCAACCACCGGATATTAATCATACAGCCGGGAGGATAGCTAGGTAGCTACACAACTCACCATCAAGGTTCTTGTCTGGGTCAAAGCGTTGCCCGCATCCTTTGTTGTAACACAAAACCGACATAGTACTACCTTGATAGGCAACAAATGACAAACAGAAATTTGAAAACGATTAACTTATGAAAATTAGACGAATATATTACATCAGAAATGCCGAAAGAGGAGTCAAAAAATCATGTCCGCATTTCACAGCAGGATGGTCCCTGACAGGCCATCATTTCCGGTAAACGTCGATAAATAATTTCAAAATAAAGGCCGTGAGCCCACCTGCAGTTTATCCGTCGCTCAATCGACCGATAAAGCATCAAATATATTATATATCAATACTATAACACTGTATGTGTAATACTATAAATACTATGTCTGTGTCTTTATGGCTCAATTACCTATAGAACTGGCCACTTACTCAAAGTTTTGGCTGCTTAAAAAAACGCATATGTTTAGGGACCATCGACAAGTTACAAATTTCAACAGTCAATGGCTTATCAACAAAATGAACTTGAAGCTTCAAGACATTGTTAAATTGTTCAATATGTATACATTCATGCTGAAAACCCTTTATTTAGTTTATTTTTATATATTTTTGGTGAAGTTTGTAATGTTTAAACTTCAACAGCTTTTTGGTCATTTGACTTACACTCACCGGCCACTTTATTAGGTACACCATGCTAGTAACGGGTTGGACCCCCTTTTGCCTTCAGAACTGCCTCAATTCTTCGTGGCATAGATACAACAAGGTGCTGGAAGCATTCCTCAAAGAGTTTGGTCCATATTGACATGATGGCATCACACAGTTGGCGCAGATTTGTCGGCTGCACATCCATGATACGAATCTCCCAGTCCACCACATCCCAAAGATGCTCTATTGGATTGAGATCTGGTGACTGTGGAGGCCATTTGAGTACAGTAAACTCATTGTCATGTTCAAAAAACCAGTCTGAGATGATTCCAGCTTTATGACATGGCGCATTATCCTGCTGAAAGTAGCCATCAGAAGTTGGGTACATTGTGGTCATAAAGGGATGGACATGGTCAGCAACAATACTCAGGTAGGCTGTGGCGTTGTAATGATGCTCAATTGGTACCAAGGGGCCCAAAGAGTGCCAAGAAAATATTCCCCGCACCATTACACCACCACCACCAGCCTGAACCGTTGATACAAGGCAGGATGGATCCATGCTTTCATGTTGTTGACGCCAAATTCTGACGCTACCATCCGAATGTCGCAGCAGAAATCGAGACTTATCAGACCAGGAAACCTTTTTCCAATCTTCTATTGTCCAATTTCGATGAGCTTGTGCAAAGTGCAGCCTCAGTTTCCTGTTCTTAGCTGAAAGGAGTGGCACCCGGCGTGGTCTTCTGCTGCTCTAGCCCATCTGCCTCAAAGTTTGACGTACTGGGCGTTCAGAGATGCTCTTCTGCCTACCTTGGTTGTAACGGGTGGTTATTTGAGTCACTGTTGCCTTTCTATCAGCTCGAACCAGTCTGGCCATTCTCCTCTGACCTCTGGCATCAACAAGGCATTTCGGCCCACAAAACTGCGGCTCACTGGATATTTTTTCTTTTTCGGACCATTCTCTGTAAACCCTAGAGATGGTTGTGCGTGAAAATCCCAGTAGATCAGCAGTTTCTGAAATACTCAGACCAGCCCTTATAGCACCAACAACCATGCCATGTTCAAAGTCACTCAAATCACCTTTCTCCCCCATACTGATGCTCGGTTTGAACTGCAGGAGATTGTCTTGACCATGTCTACATGCCTAAATGCACTGAGTTGCCGCCATGTTTTTGGCTGATTAGAAATGAAGTGTTAACGAGCAGTTGGACGGGTGTACCTAATAAAGTGGCCGGTGAGTGTATACCTCAATTCATTGCAGTTTTCGCTGACTGATATTTATACAACTAAGATACGCATGGACGATGTCCGTGTTGCTCGTTACCTCACCGCCTCCTAGCGCAAAAAGGACAAAACGGCATGCTTTTGCACCATGGCAAGTTGTCACAACATGGCTGCGGGTCGCATGGACTCGGAGACGGCGAGAGGAACAACCGGGGAGGCGGCGTGACAGAGAGTGAGTCTTATCGAGCCAAAGGTAGCAACGAGGGGCGAAAGGCAGACGCGCTCACTGCCTTCACGACATGGGTCAGCACGAGCCTTGGCGTCTGCCGACGACCGAGACACATCCGCACAGATTGTAAAGTACAGCGTAGTCGGCAGGATTCGAACCTGCGCGGGGAGACCCCAATGGATTTCTAGTCCATCGCCTTAACCACTCGGCCACGACTACCCCGCATGCCCTGCGGCCATGCCTACGTGTCGGCACAGGCACAACCAGTTGACAGTCGCCATCTATGACTCATCTATGCGCTGCATGGCGAGCAAGGAAATGGGGGAAAGCGGACGGTACGCTGGATGGATCGGGGCCTCTTCAAAGCGCCAAATGGCAAAAACAAACTTGAGAACCTCGACTCGGTCGTGTCTGTACCTCTCTGCCTCCCTCTGCAGCAGTAGGTGAGCATGCTCCACCGTCTCATGGTGAAAGTCCTGCTGCTCCTTGCGTTCGGCTGTGGTTCAGGGCCAACCATGGTGCTCAAACACACCGGTCGGTACCTGCGAGGGCAAGGAATCTTGAAGGTACGTTTACCTTCTTTTGTACGCATGCACTTTATACAACTCAAGGTCCAATTTTTGGGGGCGTGCAAGCATTTCTGTTCTTTCAACGGCCCATGGAAGCACATAAGGACAAGCGGGGTTGCTGCGACCACAAGGCACAGTGCTGACCGCTACACGATCACGACTCACCGTGTCCTGCCGGACACGCGGTAAGTGCATCATAGAGTCAGTCTGTGACAGATGGTTGGGCGCGCGAGCATTTTCCGTTCTTTCAAGGGCCCATGGCTGCACCTAAGGACAAGGAAAAGCATGCCGTGACCCGGATTCGAACCGGGGTTGCTGCGACCACAACGCAGAGTACTGACCACTATACGATCACGGCTCCCCGCTGGACCAAACGGCCGCGGGCAGGCCAAAGCATTCCCCTTTCCCAAGCTCTTTCAACATCAGTTGACTGGAAAAAAAGGGCCATTTGGGAGCTTCCTCCTCGGCGTCGGTGAGGAGGGAAGCGAATCGGCGAGTCGCTGAGGAGTCAAGTGGGCGCTCCGGTGAAAAAGGTCCGAACGCACCGTCTTTGAGAGGCGGCTCCAAACCGGGCCAATCTTTTCCCCTCCAAGGCCAGATGCACGAGCGGCCAAATGGAAGGCCGAGCCAGCCAGGAGTCGAACCTAGAGTCTTCTGATCCGTAGTCAGACGCGTTATCCATTGCGCCACTGGCCCAGTTGAGGCGTGTGTTGTTGCATGCCAGGACCTGAAAACTGTCACATGGCGCTTTTTGAGACAACCTTCACAAAAACAAGTGCATTTACAGGGACATGGTTCAACTCTGTGCATGGTCAAGTCATCCATAAAACGGCATTATTGTGCATGCTGGCGAGAGGCTTTGTTCCTTCAACGTCCCTTGGACGCACACGGAAGGCTCTGCTGCGATGCGGACTGGAGCCGAGGTTGCTGCGGACTGGAGCCGAGGTTGCTGCGGCCTCAGGGCACGGCGCTGGCCGCTGCACGATGGCGGCTCACTGTGTCTTGCCGGACACGCGGTGCACGCGTCGTAGAGCCAGTCCAAAACTCTTCTGGCACGTGACAGTTTCTGTTCTTTCAACGGCCCGTAGACGCACATAAGGATGAGGAGGGCTGTGCCGTGACCCGGATTCGAACCGGGGTTGCTGCGACCACAACGCAGAGTACTAACCTCTATACGATCGCGGCTCTCTGCGGCTCGCTGCAGCACACTGCGGCTCCCTAGATGAAACGGCCACAGGCGCGCTAAAGCTTTTTCAGCTGGCGCTTTCAGGTAAATACAAGCACTTTCAAACACGCGTCAGCAAAGGCTTGATAGGCTCAGTCGCTAGAGCGGAGGACGGCGGCTCACGTACAGGTCAAAATCCCTTGGTTGCATGTTAAATTCCGCTGGGAAGGAGTAACGCTTAGCGGTTCAAATGGTTCCTGGCTGACCTCAAAGCTGCGAGATCCCCATTTGGAAGGAGCTATAAAAACGGAATTCTTTGGTGGTATGCGACCTGGAGAGGGAACGGAGGACCTCATGCTTTCCTGGCAAAAAGAAACCTTCCAGCCGCTCACCCTCGTGCTGCCTTCGGGTCTTTGTGAGCCACAGCCATGTTGTGAAAACAACATTCAAAACGGCCAACACATCCCCCTCGTGTTCTGGAGTCGAAGGGGTTTGCGTTGCGCCACGAGGAGGAGCGAAGCACATTTGGCCTCGAGACATGAAAACAATGTTGATATCTTGATATGGTCAAACAGTTTGTGATGTTGGATATGTATCTTGTATATGTATACATATGTATCTCTATACCTTTCCAACAAAAGAAAAAGCCATTTAGACAGCACGGCCATCTACCTTTCCTTTCTCGATGACACTCGCTGCACGTTTCGGCAAGGCGAGGTGCCGCACAGCGATCGCGGGGACGCTGCGTTCTGCCAACGTTGGCCCTGCTAGCTCACGCCAGCCAGAACAAACCAGCTCAAAGCCATGTCAACGCGAAAGCAGTAAGAGCTATGCATTGGCCGGGAATTGAACCCGGGCCTCCCGCGTGGCAGGCGAGAATTCTACCTAGCATTCTAGCATTTTCTGTTCTTTCAAGGGCCCATGACTGCACCTAAGAGGTTGGCGTCGAAATCCAAAGCTGGGAGACGTGCCAACTTGCAGCAGGTGCCAGAATGCTGCTTGACCAAGCTCTGACCGCGTCCTCAAAGTGAGCCACGCCACCGCCTTTAGGCAGGACGGAGGAAAAGCCTTGCGGCTTGGGCCTCTTGTTTGACAGTGAGCCAAGCGTGCTCAGCAGTCCCTGGTGGTCTAGTGGCTAGGATTCGGCGCTCTCACCGCCGCGGCCCGGGTTCGATTCCCGGTCAGGGAAGTCCCTTTGCAGGGGTCCTCGGCGCATGCTGTGTCGCTTGTGCATTTTCGTTGTGACGCATGGACGGCGTTGTCCGCCTTGCTCGTTACCTCACCGCCTCCTAGCGCAAAAAGGACAAAACGGCATGCTTTTGCACCATGGCAAGTTGTCACAACATGGCTGCGGGTCGCATGGACTCGGAGACGGCGAGAGGAACAACCGGGGAGGCGGCGTGACAGAGAGTGAGTCTTATCGAGCCAAAGGTAGCAACGAGGGGCGAAAGGCAGATGCGTTCACTGCATGGGTCAGCACGAGCCTTGGCGTTTGCCAACGACCGAGACACATCCGCACAG